>OVBC01001847.1:0-19626 GCA_900406465.1 Noccaea caerulescens
ATATATATATATATTTAACAAAATAAAATGTTAATAAAAAATATTTTTATGATAAACTATAAATATATAATTTTTTTATGAATTTGAAAAAAACTATTAACTAATTTATAATTTATAAGTATTACTTAACATATTCAAAATTTTAATAAAAATAGTTAGATTAATATTAATATTTCTTAATTTTGAAGTTAAATTTGTATTTCTTAATAAAATTATAACCCGCCAACCCGCAAAATATAATACTTATATCTGCATCCGCCCTGCATTTTTGGAATACCCGCCCCACATGACTCATTTCTTTTTGTTTATGAGTTTTTTTTACCCGCACCTGCCCCGCGGCAGGTCAAACGGGGCGGAACCCGCAAATCAAGTCACAAATTGACATCTAGGCTTACGCTTTTTTTAGGCTTAAGGGTTTTTTTTTTCAACATCTAGGCTTACGCTTAGAATGGATTTGTCATCCCAATAGGTATAATCAGCTGGAACTGTCAAGAGGTTGGAAATCCCATGACAATTCAACGAATTAAGGAGATGTGCCGGGTGCATTTCCCTGATACTTTTTTCCTAATGGAGACGAAGAATTCATTTAATTTTGTTTCAGAGATATACGATGAGCTTGGTTACAAATGGTTTCGAATAGTTGAACCGATAGGATTGAGTGGAGGTTTAGCGATTTTTTGGAAAGAGAATGTGAGGAGATCATGCATTGCTTGAGTGTCTATGAGAGAATTTCAGGTCAGCATATTAATGTATCAAAATATGCTATCACCTTCGGAGCAAAGCTTGTAGAAGAGACTAAAGGATGGATAAAAAAACAGAAGTGGAATACAGTTGGAGGGAGGAACAGAAAATTATCTTGGATTACCTGAGTGTATGAGTGGCTCAAAGAAACAGCTGTTGGGCTATATCAAAGATAACTGTTGTGGAATTATAATTAAAAGATAATTATGACCCAGTAGTATACATGTATCAAGTTAATAGTCGGCAAAAGCATTCGGAGTTATATAGACAAGCGAATCAGCAGCTGTCAACAAACCCAGTAGTAGCAAAAGTCTGGAAAGTTAAAACGGTCCCCAAAATCCAATTGTTTCTCTGGAAAGCTCTCACTGGTTCTTTAGCTGTGACAGAACACCTAAAGAGTCGAGGAATAAATTGTGACCCAGGAGGTTTATTATGCTCTGCAGAGAAAGAATTAGTAAACCATATTCTCTTCCAATGCTCTGTTGCGAGACAGGTTTGGGCACTGTCAAATGTACCAGTTCCTGCGAATGGTTTTGGAGAATCTATCCATGGGAATATTCATTACATGATGGAGGTTGCTGAAAACAAGAACTTACCAGAAGAAATTTTTCTAGTCCCGCCTTGGATCATTTGGATCCTCTGGAAAAATCAAAATTCATGTCTGTTTGAAGGAAAAACGTTTGCAATCAACAAAGTGGTAAATAAGGCTTTCAATGATGCAAGACAATGGACCAATGCTAAACAAAAGATCAATGAAGCAGAGGTAAAGATTCCAGTAACAAAACCTCGATGGAAAAGACCAGATAGAGGAAGAATGAAGTGTAATTTTGGTTTTTCCTGGTCGGAATCGAGTGCAATTTCTGGAGCTTCGTGGGTTGTGCGGGATGAGTCTGGTATGGTTGTATACTTGTATGCCATGGTCGGAGATCTTTCTACAACGTGATCTCTCTTTTTGAGGCTAAGATCAAAAGCTGGGAATGTGCTTTGGAGAGTATGAGAAGCCTTCATTATGGAAATGTTACCTTCGCTGCATCTACAATGGAGGTAATCAAAGCTTTGCATAAACCAAGAGAGTGGCCATCTTTTATGGGTCATATTGAATGCTTAATAACGTTGACAGAAAATCAGCAAGGCTGGGATATTTTGTTTGAAGTACCGCAGTGCAATCAAGGAGCTGCAATGATTGCAAAAAGTGTGATCTCAAAGAATATGTTGTCTTCATATGTTGCTCATGGAGGGCCGAGATGGCTGTTAAGTTTCTTTGAGAAAGAAAAAGAGGAGGATCTTACTTTACTGTAATGATCAAACCTCTGTCATGACAAGAAACCTTATGGTTTGCTTGGTTTTGTTTTTTTGAGGTTTTTGTTTGGCCTTGTTTTTGCTTAGCCACTCTGTTTTTGGCTATTTTTTTTTTTTCAAATTTGTATCGATTTCAAACCTTGCTTTGATTGATCCCCTGTAGTGAGAAATAAAAATTCAAATTCAATGAAAAAAAAAAGAAAAAAAGAGTATGTATATATACTAAAGGTTTTTTAACCTAATATTAATAAGAGAGGATTACATAATCATTTTTAGTCTGACAATATATTATGGAGAAAAATATAGTATTTATTTCATTAAACGTTAAAAAATGATGTAATATAGAATTGAAAAAAAAAATAGAGCGACAAAGCTAAACCATAAAAAGTGGATTTCTTTTTAGTTCGCAACAATTCGCCACGGTTCATGTATTTAGATTTTCGAAGGTCACCGTCTCATTGACATGCCTTCTCTAACGTCATTTTTTAATTTCTTTATCAGTATTCTTTCTTCATGTGAGTGCTTTTTTAAAATAATTTTTAAAAGTTGTTCTTAAAAGTTTAACTAATTAAAGGAGTTGGTATTACTTTTAGAAATGAAAACATTCGATGAGGCAACCTTTTCTGTTTTGTTGTGCATTGATTAAAATAAATCAAGTTAAATTAATTGGTTAATAAGAATATGAGTTATATGTACCCAAGGTAGTAGAAAATAGGGGTGGGCACGGAGCGGATATCCTGGATTTTGAAGGTATCCGCGATTCTCTCCGTTCAATCCGGATATTTGGTTTTGTGATCCGTATCCGCTCCGTTGTTAACCGGATATCCGATGATCGGATATCCGTAAAATTCGAATATTTTACCGGATATCCGATGATCGGATATCCGTAAAATTCGAATATTTTACCGGATATCCGATCTGCTTTGTAAATATTAAAATTTTTTTTTTTCTCAAAAAATCAAATTTTAACACAAAAATTACAATTTTAATAAAAAAATTATTTACTTTTGATTTTTAAAATTTTTAGTGTTTAAATAGTCAATTTTATGAATATCAATTTATAAAACATATATATAGATATAATAATTATCCAATTTATATATGTAACTTTTTACATACATAGACATATATATGTATAATATATAGATATATATGTATAACGGATCAAAGCGGATATCCGACTTTAAATTTTTTAGTATTTGTGATTTGCTTCGTTTTTAACGGATATTGATTTTTAGTATTTGCTTTGATTCGAAGAATTACGGTTATCCGGATTTTTCGAATCGAATCGAAACAAAGAACGGATCGAAGCAAATATAACGGATAATTTGCCCAGGCTTAGTAGAAAAGTAGAAATGAATTGGGACCATTACCATTTACTAGTTCTATTGGTCGTGTAAGAAAAATTTAAAGGAGCTAAGTTGAAATATTCTTAAGTCAAACCATAAATTGTCTGAGCTAGGCCTGGACATTTTTACCCGGACTCGAAGTCCCGAATCGAATTCGACCCGAAATAGATAAAGCCGAACCGGACCGGAATCGACATAAATACCTGATGGATCCAAAATTTCTATACCCGAAAATACCCGACCTAAACCATAACCAAACCGAGAACCGAATAAGTATCCGAAATATCCAAAATATAATTATATACCCAAAATATTAGTTATATTTAGATTTAAAATAACCAAAAATAACTAAAATTACAATTGTAAACCAAATATAATAGTTATATTTAGAACATGAAACCTTTAGATTTGTAATGAATTATGTTTACGTTAGATTTTTACCCTTGAATTTTGGAGTTAAGACAAGTTTTTCTGTTATTTTTTACTTTGCAGTTATTTTTGCTTGTCGAGTATTGTGTACAGCAAAACTGATAATAACCGACCCGAATAAGACCCAAACAAGAACCAAATTTTTTCGGAAACCCAAACGGATCTAAAAAATTTAGCCCCGAACCGACCCAAAACCCGACAGGAACCAAACCGAAACCGAACTGAAATTGTATGAAACTCAAACAGATCTAAAATTTAGCTACCCGAATGGACCCGACCCAAATTCGACCCGAAACCCGAACGCCTAGGCCTATCTGAGCGACAGAGAGATGATGATGCATTATTTGTTTCCGTCTACAGAGTTTTTTCTCATTAATTACGAAGAATCTGCATGTCTTGCAACACAGTTTTCTCCATGCCTTTGATAGTTTCTTTCTTGTATTAATTTTCTCCTTAACATAACCTGTGTGAGTGGATCAAGGTTCTTATTAGAACATCACATATTGAAAGTAGAGATGATTCAACACTTAATAGATAAGAATATGAACATCTCCCCCTTTCAATTAATTTTGAATAAAAAATCTATTAAGCTTAGTTAATATAGTATCAGAACCAATTTAAAAGTTTACACGAAATTAAAAGCTGAAAGGTAATTCATCATCAATCGGTCAATGACCGAGTAAATTGACAAGTAAGATGATCAGATCGATGACTCCGAAACCTCACTGAGTACCAAAGATTCATTTGTCCAAAATGAACTTCACATTGGATGTAAATGACTTTTTTTTTTGTACCATAACCTTCAGTTTGATATATGATATTCCTTTTTATATGTTGAAATCATAAATAATAATTATTATGATACTGAATATTTATTTATAGAAATTAAAATTAATAGTACATATATAGTGGACTATTGATTCTTTAAGTTGTAAGTGAAAAACTCTGCATAATAGGAATTTATCTACATTACTGAAAGAAAATATAGTATTGTAAAATTTCCAAATTACATATATTTTATGGAAATCTGTAAAAGATGATAGTATCTTTGATTTTGTTTATATATTTTCAGTATGTAAACTTGAAAAAAAGACATTAGTAATACATAGATATATAATTTTTTTGGTGTTCAAGTGTTGATACTTTTATTTTAAATTGGCTAATTATTTATAAAACATCATAATATCTTCTTCATCAACTTTAAATTTCATATAGCTAGGCTCGGGTCGGGTTCGGGTCGGATCATTTCGGGTCAGGGTCTTATGGGTATTGAAATTTGATATCCAAATAAGAAATGCTAATAATTCGGTTCGGGTCGGTTTCGAGTACCCAAACTTTAGCAATAAAAGATAAAATAAAAATAAAAAATAATTTAATTTAAATAAATTTGAGTTAAATTTTGCAGGACATATTAAATATTAAGAAAAATACAAGTAAAGATTTTCTGATATATTAGATCTTTGGTTATTTTGTGCTAAATATAACTAATATATTTGGTTTATAATTGTAATTTTAAATACTTTGGTTATTTTAAAAGTAAATATAACTAACATTTTTAGGAATATAATTATATTTTGGATATTTCGGTTACCCTTTCGGTTCTCGGTTCGGTTCCAGTCGGATATTTGTGTCAGTTCTGGTTCGGTTCGGTTCCATTTATTTTGAATCGGGTTCGGTTCGGGTCTTCGGGTCCGGGTAAAATACCCAGGCCTACATATAGCTATTATATTGGTAATATAAAGTACATTACACCTGGCAATAAGAACATAATTGCATGCATGCATGCCTATACATGGAGTTGGTCGTTCGTATGACTAGCTAGAGAAAAAATATGAATACAATTCTTATAATTAAACTTAATTACGAGAACACTAAAGACACTCGATCTTACATCTTACACGATTTTAAACATCAGAATAACTTGGGAATTTTACAGAATTTGACATGAATAGTTAACAAAAAAGCATAATATTAAACATTGCATGGGTGCAACACAAACTCTGATCAAATTAAGGATTTGAAGACAAATGATAAGAGTGATGTTGAGGGTCAGGCCCTCCTGGAGAAAACCTATTTACTTCGTTTCGCAATGAAAGTTTTCCAAGACGCTTTAGGTCAGAGACATTGTATCCTAACCGTTCCAAAAGATCGTTGCTCTCACCATCTTTACTCTTGGAATTAACCCGAACTATTCTCCCTTCCATTCCAATTAGCAACAGAAATATGAACATAACAAATAACAGTAACGCCTTAGAAGCCATATTGAGTGATTTTGGATAAAACGAAACTAAGAAAGATTAGTAGTTGGAGGGTAAGGGAGTGACCTAGCTAGACTGTAGAAGATATGACTAAAGAGGAAGCTTATGTGAGTCTATATATAGATATAAAGGAAAAGGATATTAATAAGATGTATTATAATGCATAGTGGCCACTAATACTCTAAGTTACCTACGAATTAAATGCATAATATATATATGTAGCTCCACTGATTAGATTCAATTATTTATAGACAGCTCCTTTAACCGTGGGTTTTTCGTTGAAGCTCTTTACTCATGGTAGTGGCCATGTCAATAGCTAAACAATTGGTGGAGGTGCATACACTATGTTTCTAATTTGGACGTACCTTAATTAGTCACTATGCATATATTTTATCTTCTTATTCTTCTAATTTTATCTGTATACAGAATAAGTTTCCTCTTTATATTCGTATATTTCAGAACCGAGTTCACACTCTTACATACTACTTATCTTTCAGTTAATTAATATCTATACGATAAGCTTCTTCTTTATGAAACGCTGGTAAAAATTATAAACGTTTAATTAGATTAATATTTGTACGTAATCAAAAAATGAAAGATTTGCCTGTTAAAAAGAACGATGCAAATGGTGTTCCTAACGGATCTAACCCGGCCCTGAGAATCTTATAAAAAAAATGTTTTCGAAGTTTTTGTATAACCACAAGATTTTGTACAACATAAATCACTTTGCATTAGTCACAAAGTCATGATTCATATAATATCTGATCTCAAATTCGGAGAGGGTAGCATCCACCCGATTCTGTCTTTAGATAACCCCCACGTACAGTTTGTGGATCACTGTTGATATTTGTAACAACTACTCTTTCAAGTTTAATTCCAAACAGCATATATATATACACCTACTTTTTGAACATTACTGTAGTGATATATAACAAGGCTATTACTTCATCAGCAGGCACACATCTTACCATGTAATTCATGCACTTCTAAACAACCCATGCCTAAATATTCTTAAGTAGTTCATACCATCTACTCATATTATACTACTCTTCTTGAATCTCTGTAAAAGATCGAATTTTAGAACCGGCGGTAGGACCTAGCTAGAAATTAACTTACCAAATATCAAATGCCAATTAAAGGATATAAAATTAATAAAACACGACAATGCAAATGCCATCCGAGTTGGTAAGCATTGCTAAGCAGCAAAGGTTGTGTGCTTTTCTATTTTAACATATTGTGTTCTTCTGTCGGTTACGCCAAGTTAAGCGAGATGACCTAAAACAAAACAAAAAATACAAACATATAATATACATTATATACTTAACAAAAATACAAACTGTAATATATATATTTTTTTTTTTTACGGAAACAATAAGTACTATTTTGATTTCTTTGGTTTAAACTATATTTATACTTACAATCCAAATACAATTAGTTTAGTTGTTTAAAAAGCTATATCAGTTATTCTTTCTTAGTTTCTGAGAAATTTATTTTTTACCCATTCAAGATTTCGGAAAACCAAAAACAATAGAAGAACTATATTAATTTCATCCATTTTCTTACCCAGTTTACGCAGTAAATATAAAGAACACATACAAATTTACGTTGTTCGCCAACAATGTGTTGGTTATATTCACAAGTACATAATATATTAATTTATTAATTGAAGTAAAAGGTCCACAATACATCAAAATTTTGATTTTTTTTATAATAAAAACTCTAGTTAACCCTAATCGTATTTAGGCTCGCTCGTTTAGACCTATGTAAACACCTTTAAGCTAAGAATTGCATCCCATATATGCTCTAAGCTTACATCTTCTGTGATCTAAAATTAATTTACGTCATCTATTATCTGTTGCGTAGCTTACAAATTACACATTATGTGATCTGCTAATTTACTTTTACAGCTTACGTATGAATATCATGAATTTAATCTACTTAATTATAGAGAAAAAAGCCTCTAATAAGATAAAAAAAAACATAATTTTTTATGTTCTAATTTGTTTTTAAGGTTTTGAGTTAAACATTTTATGATTTGGGCTACAAATAAAATTACTATCCATAGTCCCATATCCGATATGATCCACTCCAAAATCTGAATATCCGGAATGGAAGATCGAGATCCATTAAATATATTTAAAATTATTTAAAATTATATCGTTATCTGATGCATGTGTGCATGTGTACATTCTAATATAATCATATGTGTTAGCATCCACTTTCGACTGATTGCGATTTTTGTCGTGGCATAATCTTTGCAAAATAGTAGTGGGGTTATTCGAATACGTTGATTTCTTTTATTCCACGATACATACGTACTCTCTAAAAATTAATATGGTCTTCCTTTAGTTTTCGTTCTCTGATGATCAAACTCTCGTTTTAAAATTTTTTTTATTTTTTTTTATTTTTTAAAGGCTTCTCGTCTTTAAAATTTCTTCAAAATGACCTAATTAGAACAGCAGAAGATGGATTTGGAGTGTAGAATTAAACTCATGCACTAAGCTCAAAATTACTGTCAAAACTTAAGAATTTACGACGGTTTAGAATGATTTAGTAGAAATCAATATTTGGTCGTCATGATCCATATATGACATATAATTAATAATTATTCTTTTAGGCGCTAGTTATTTTCAATCGTGTTTATTTTCATATATGAATTGTGAATAAATTCAACGAAATTAGTTGCGGAAATGATACACCTGGTCTTGTGGTAGTCGATCATGTAAGCATTCGGTACTCAATTAAGAAAGAAAGAAAAAAGAGTTAGTTAAAAGTTTAAAACCAACATTCTGTCATAGTTTTCGTAAGCACAAAAGAAACCCTACTAATAAAAAAAGAAAAAGAAACGTAGAGACAATATACTTCAAGATTAATTTGATCTCAATGTTAATAACATGGGGTAACCTTCGAGTTACACCAAATAACCCTTATGCAAAGTCGCAAAAGTCTCTTATCAGCGTTACAAATTTGACAACCTCGCCGAAGGATATAAAACAACACATTTTTTAGTGATGCCTAGGGTCCGGTCCACCCGGGCTGAGCCGCTTTGAATCAAGGGTATTGCCTAGGACCGTTTTGTCGCCTTTAGATCTCACCTTCAGCTCTTCTGATCTCTTGAGAAGTTCTCTCATAATCTTTTTAATGTTACCTGAATCTGAAGCCCTCGCTTCCACAACCAGTGGTCGGCATTGATGCACTGAGAACTCGAGTAGAAGTATGATAAGGCAAACCCATAACTTGAAATTTGCCATATTCAAATATTTGTGATTAGTCCTGCTTAAGTGATCCCTCTTCAAGATATTCTTTGGAGTGTCAAATCAAATGTGATATCTTTGATGCTTCCAACTATAGTTTATATAGGTAATCCATTGCTTAATGAATGTTGACCTGTCTAACTAATCTAAATGTGTATTTTAAAGAACTTAAGAAAACTGTATTAGAGCCATGTGAGTAAACTAAAGTTTTTTTTTAAAGTTTGAGTTGCCATGGTCATCTATGCACTAAGTTCAAATCTAGTCAGATCTAGTTTGGCTTGTCATGTATTGCCTACAAGTCGATCCCCAAGATTGTCATTTCCCTTTTCCCTACGAACTCTTGAAAGGTCGCTATTTGCTATGAAACGTCCCTATACCAACTTTTTAAAAATAAAAGTAAAACCTTTCCCGGTAATTATTTTCTTAATCTTCAATATTAAAGAATTATGCAATATGTTTAAGTTTTAAGCAAGAAAAATGAGAGTAAGTCTATGTAACATACGTAAACCGTTTCACTGGTTCTGGAGAGTGGTGTCGAGCAACACTAGGAGGGTGTCGGTCGACACCAGTCTAACAATTTGATTTCGGTTCGATTTCAATTATCCGGTTTAGTGGCTGGTTTTGGGGAAAACCCCTTTATCGCGATTTTAAAAGAGGGAGATCCGCTTTTCTTCATATCTTTTGGAGAGAAAGAGGCAGAGAAAAAAAGGAGAAAAGGGATGTGAATTCTGGGGGTTTTTCTGGAGTGCTTGAGTAGCCGAGGGCTGCAATTGCTGGGCGTCCGCCTTATCTCGAGATGATGGAGCAGATGCAGAGGATTTCTATGCCTTTCTTCGAGGGCAGAGTTGGGACTGAGGAGGCCGATGAGTGGCGTTTGAGATTGGAGCGTAACTTCCGGTCTATCATATGCCCTGAGAAGTATCAGGTGGAGTTGGCTGTGCATTATCTGAGTTGAGATGCTCATTTGTGGTGGTGAACCATTGAGGGCAGGAGGGTGGTTTGGACTTGGGGCGAATTCCTAGCAGAGTTCAACACCAAGTATTTCCCTCAGGAGGCTCGAGATCGTCTTCAGATGCGGTTTATGGCGCTGTCTCAGGGAGAGAGTTCAGTGCGTGAGTATGACGCAAAGTTCAGCAGGCTTGTGGTTCATACTGGGCGTGGTCTGGAGGATGAGCGGGCCCTAGTGCAGAGGTTCTTTCAGGGACTTCGTTTGAGTATCCGGACTTAGTGTAGAGGTGCCAAGTACACTACAAGGGCAGACCTAGTAGAGCTAGTAGCATCGATTGAGGAGGATCTGCGTAAGCAGGTTAGTCTCGTAGCTGTTCCAGCTGCAGTTGCTCCTGCTATCCAGCCGAGGAGTCAGCAGCAGCAGCAGCAGTCGCAGCTGCGTAGAGGTTCGGGTTTTGGCAAGGGCGGTAAGCCTGCGCAAGACCAAGAGGAGGTCAGACGAGATTTCTGGAGGCAGCCAGAGTGGCCGTGGTCGTTACTTTAGTTGTGGGAGCACGGAGCATCGTGTGGTGAGCTGTTCCAGGAGGGAGCCAGCTCGGGAGGTTAGGGTGTGTTTCCAATGCAGAGAGCTGGGGCATATCAGGCCGATGTGTCCCAAATTGCAGCAGATGCCGGTGGCGTCGGTTCAGCCAGTGGTGGCTCAGATCACAGTGGTGCAGTCGTCGGGTCAGATTGGAGCGGCACCGCGAGTGTATTCTTCGGCAGAGGTTGGCCAATCGAGTCAGTGCTGGCAGATCACATGTTAAATCTTTGACTCAGACTTCGTAAATTCTTTAGTGGTTAAATTGTTGTCGTTATTTGTTTCGACTATTTTTCCTGTGATAGAATGCTGGGGTTCTCAATGCATGTAATTGTGTAGGGACCTTGTTGATGGGCGATTTTGAGTCCCATGTGTTGTTTGACACTGAAGCATCGAATTGCTTCATTACTCTGAAGCGTGCCGAGAGCAGTGGCATTCAGAGCGGCGCTGGTGAGCGTTCGGGTATGGTCAAGGTAGCTAGTGACGGATTCTTGGCTAATTCCGACCGTGCTAGAGCAGTGGATGTTCAGATTGCAGGGTACTCGATGCCCAGTAGACTTGGTCATCAGTCCGGTGGAGCTGTATGATGTCATTCTGGGGATGGACTGGTTAGCGTACTACAAAGTTCATCAAAATTGTTATCGAGGTAAAGTAGTCTTTGAGCGTGATGCAGAGAGGTTGGTGTTTCAGGGGGTGAGACCGACTTCCAGGAGTCTTGTGATCTCGGCTATTAAGGCAGAACAGATGATAGAGCGAGGTTGCGAGGCTTACTTGGCGAAGATCATTATGTCGGAGTCCAGTGGTGAGGTTGGTATTAGGGATATTCGACTTTTTCAGGACAATTCGAGGATGTGTTTCGGTCGCTGAAGGGATTACCGCCATCTCGGTCTGATCCTTTCACGATTGAGTTAGAGCCGGGGACAGCTCCGATATCTAAGACGCCTTACAGGATGGCTCCAGCAGAATTAGCAGAGCTGAAGATGCAGCTCGAAGACTTTTTGAGTAAGAATTTTATTCGGCCGAGTGTTTCGCCGTGGGGAGCGCCAGTGTTGTTCGTGAAGAAGAAGGATGGGAGTTTTCGGTTGTGCATCGATTACCGGAGACTTAACCGAGTTACTTTGAAGAACAGGCACCCTCTCGGATTGATGAGTTACTGGAGCAGCTGAGGGGTGCTACCTGGTTTTCCAAGATAGACTTGGTATTGGGTTATCATCAGATTCCGATAGACGAGGCATATGTTCATAAGACGGCTTTCAGGACGAGATATGTGCATTTTGAGTGTGTGGTCATGCCTTTTGGTTTTTGGTTTGACTAATGCGCCCGCAGCTTTTATGAGATTAATGAACAACGTGTTCATGGAGTTTTTGGATGTGTTCGTTATCATTTTCATTGACGACATTTTGGTTTATTCTAGGAATCACGAGGAGCATGAGACTCATTTGAGATTGGTTCTGGAGAAGCTTCGGGAGCATAAGGTGTATGCTAAGTTGAGCAAGTGCGGTTTCTTGCAGCGACATATGGGATTTATGGGTCACATTTTTTCTGCAGAGGGAGTTTTAGTATATCCGGTGAAGATTTAGGCCATCAGGGATTGGCCTAGACCGAGTAGTGCTACCGAGATCAGAAGTTTTCTGGGTTTAGCAGGGTATTACAGGTGGTTCGTCAAGGGTTTTGCAAGCATGTCGCAACCTATGACAAGGTTGACCGGCAAGGATGTCCCGTTTGTTTGGCCGCCGGAGTGCGAGGAGAGCTATGCGAAGCTCAAGTAGATGTTGACTAGTACACCAGTTTTGGCATTACCCGAGCCGCGAAAGCCTTATGTGGTGTATACAGATGCTTCAGGAGTTGGTCTGGGTTGTGTCTTGATGCAGGAGGGTAGAGTCATTTCTTATGCTTTGAGGCAGTTGCAGGGTAGCGAGCGTAGTCGCCCTACGCATGATCTTGAGTTGGGAGCGGTGGTCTTCGCGCTTAAGATCTGAATATCTTATTGTATGGCGGGTCTGTGTAGATCTATACGGATCGAAAGAGTCTGCAGCATATCTTCACTCAGCCATTGCTGAACATGAGACAGACGCACTAGGTTGAGTTTATGGCAGATTATCATTTGGAGATTATCTATCATCCTGGCAAGGCGAACCAGGTGGCAAACGCGTTGAGTAGACGGATGTTGAGTCCTTAGTGAGCGAGATTAGTACTTTGCGTCTTTGTGCTATTTCGCACGAGCCTTTTGGTTTACTGACAGTTGACGAGGCAGATTTCCAGAGTAGGATCAGAGTGGCCCAACAAAGTGATCAGGGTTTGATCGATGCATCGCGAGCAGTTGGTTTCTGAGTATCAGGTCTCCTCGAATGGGATGATTTTTGATTCGTGGTCGGGTTTGTGTTCCCAATGTTGAGGAGTTGAGACAAGAGATTATGAGAGAGGCTCATGCGAGCAAGTTACGTTCTCGATTCATCTAGGAGCGACTAAGATGTGCCATGATCTCAAGCGGTATTATAAATGGGTCGGGATGAAGAAAGATGTGGCTGATTGGGTTGCGAAATGCAACACGTGTTTGTTGGTTAAGGCATAGCATCAGGTTTCGAGTGGTCTTCTGCAGAGTTTGCCCATTCCAGAGTGGAAGTGGGATATGATCACGATGGATTTCGTGGTGGGATTACCTATCTCGAGGATCTATGATTCTATATGGGTGATTGTGGATCGGTTGACTAAGTCAGCACATTTTCTGGCCATTAAGAAGACAGATGGAGAGGCTGTTTTGGCTAAGAAATTTGTGAAGGAGATTGTGAGGCTGCATGGAGTGCCAACCATTATTGTGTTAGACCAGGATCCTAGATTCGCTTCAGAGTTTTGGAGAGCGTTTCATGCAGAGATGGGCACTAAGGTGCATATGAGTACAACTTATCATCCAAAGACTGATGGGCAGTCAGAGAGGATTATTCAGACTTTTGAGGATTTGCTGAGGATGTGTGTGTTAGACTGGGGTGGCCATTGGGCAGATCATTTGAGCTTGGTCGAGTTTGCATACAACAACAACTTTCAAGCGAGTATTGGGATGACTCATTTAGAGGCTTTGTATGGGAGGCCATGTAGGACGCCTTTATGCTGGACTCAAGTGGGGGAGCGCATTATTTATGGAGCTACTTATGTTCAAGAAACGACGGAGAAGGTTCGTGTTTTTAGGCTGAACATGAAGGAGGCCCATGATAGATAGAAGACTTACGCTGATAGGCGGAGGAGAGAGCTTGAGTTTCAGGTTGGAGATCGNCATACAACAACAACTTTCAAGCGAGTATTGGGATGACTCATTTAGAGGCTTTGTATGGGAGGCCATGTAGGACGCCTTTATGCTGGACTCAAGTGGGGGAGCGCATTATTTATGGAGCTACTTATGTTCAAGAAACGACGGAGAAGGTTCGTGTTTTTAGGCTGAACATGAAGGAGGCCCATGATAGATAGAAGACTTACGCTGATAGGCGGAGGAGAGAGCTTGAGTTTCAGGTTGGAGATCGTGTGTATCTCAAGATGGCTATGTTGAGGGGTCCTAACAGATCCATAGCAGAGAACAAGCTGAGTCCGCGGTTTATGGGTCTGTTTTTGGCTGTGGAGAGAGTTCGACCGGTGGCGTATCGGCTTGAGTTACCTCCGAGGGCTTTCCACAAGGTGTTTCACGTTTCGATGTTGAGGAAGTGCCTTCATTATTCAGAGGAGTTAGTGGCTAGGATTCAAGAGGATCTTAGGCCTGATTTGATAGTTTCGGCGGTTCCTATGAGGATTCTCGAGAGGAGAGTCAAGGTTCTGCTGCACAAGAAGATACTGTTGCTGAGAGTTTTGTGGGACTGTAGCGGTACAGAGGAGGAGACTTGGGAGCCTTAGGCAAAGATGAAGCTGAAGTTCAAGAAGTGGTTCGACAAGCAAGTCGTGGAGTGAGCTTCTTTCGTCTTTGTGGTTCCAGTTGTTTAGCTTTGTACTTTGTTGTTTCTTATATTTTTGTTTTGGTTGTAACGACAAACATTTTTGGAGATTTTTAACTTGGATTGTTCCTTATATTTCTGTCTTTAGGATGTTATGAGTTGTTGACCAGTTGGGTCGTGAGGCAGTTCTAATTAGATATTTTATGGGCGTTTCAGAATTTTTACTCTAGGTACGGGGGGTGCCCGAGTAACTCATTACTTTTTGGAGACGGTGGTTCTCTGGGAGACTTATCTGAGTGTAGTGGTCTCAGTATGAGTGACTTATCTGAGTGTAGCGGCCTCAGTATAAGTGGTTGCAGACTTATTTGGGTGTAGTAGCCCCAGTATAAGCGGCTGTAGACTTATATGGGTGTAGTGGCCCCAATATAAGTTGTTAGAGTAATGAGTTAGGAGTAACGATGTCAAGGAACGTGCGTATAACATAGGATTAGATGCAGGTCTCTGGGATCAGGTGAGGATCTCTAGTGGTTTTGGCCGGGAGGGGCCAGGTTTGTGGTCTTTGGTTGGGATTCGAGGTCGAATCCAGTTTAGTGGAGGAGAATTGTAACATCCGTAAACCATTTTCCTGGTTTGGAGAGTGGTGTCGAGAGACACCAGGAGGGTGTCGGTCGACACCGGTCCAACAATTTCATTTCGGTTCGATTTCAATTGTCCGTTTTAGTGGCTGGTTTGGGAAAAAGCCTTTTGTCGCGAGTTTGAAAGAGGGAGAGCCGGTTTTCTTCACATATTTTGGAGAGAAAGAGGCAAAGAAGAAAAAGGAGAAAAGGGATTTGAGTTCTGGGCATTTTTCTTGAGTGCATGTGTTGGAATGTGGAACTGTTCATCACCATCTCTCTCTTTTCCCCTTTCAAATCCGATTCGAGGTGAATGCGCGACCATAGACTTGTAATTCCTAGATTGATTGGTTGTTTTTTCGAGTTTGTGATAAGGTCATGTTGTGTTCACGTTGAATTAGAGTATTTGATCGTTTATTGGTGTTGAGTCTTGATAATTTTGTGTTTCCCTGCTATTTCGTCATTCTGGGTTTTTGTCACTGCGAGTCGGTGTCGAGCGACACCAAGGAGGTGGGTGTCGCTCGACACCAGAGCTGTTTTGTGTTGCTGTTCATTATTTGTGGCTAGTGTTATTTGTTTCTGGTAATTGCGTAATTGCCCTATAGACGAGATAACCGTCTTACTAAGTATTTGTGATAATACTTACGCATCTATTTTTCTCTTGTAGTGCAGGTAAAAGAAATATGTGATCACATAATCAGGGATGAAGAAGAGGATGATAGGGTATTAGAATTATTTGTTTAAGTTGTTAGTGGAACATGGTGTTTAGGTTATTAGCATTTTATTTATTCTGGATTTAATTTGTTGGTTGTATAATTATTTTTTTGATTATTTTTTTATTGACAATTTTATAATTTCCGCATTGATAACTGTTGAGAATTAATAGTTCATGAATATTAATTTGGGATATGTTAAAAAAAAAAAAGTTGGTTGTTTAAAAGACTATTTATAGTTTATAGTTCAAGTTCATAGAGGAGTAAAAAAAAAAAAATTGATCGATCTTTTAGATTATTTTAGAGGCTTAATTTCAAGAGCGTGTACCTTATATATATATATATACAAGAGAGGATTTCTTAAGAGCAGAGGCGTGTCTTGACAAAAAAACCATTTCCATGGCCTTCAAATAACATTTAAATTTTGGGACCCCAGAAATTGTTGAAGTTATCTTATTTTAAGACCGAATCATATGACATATATATATCGTGCACATATTTACGCGGTTTTGTGATTCTTTGATGTATAGGTTAAGATCTCTTGGGTTTTTGGGTCTTGCAACTTGTACAAAATCTTGGTTTAAGCTAGGAATAACACAAGACGGAGAAATTACCTAGACCTAGTTTGTTTTGTGATATTTGTGAAACCAAAACCTAAATATAAGCTCAACTATTAACCCAATACGATATCAGTGAACTATATATTACAAAAATCCATTGTATCATTAAGTGGTCGCCGTGTCCACTTCCAATCTTGAAGTAGGAAACAAGAAGCTATGAAAACAAGGAAATAAAACGATTAAAAACAAAAGGAGAAGAAGAAGCATTGCCGCTTTAATGAGAGAGCTACTGACGTCTCATAAACTAAATTACGTTGATACATTTACTTTATGAGAGAGCAAGTAATATATATCAGTATATTTAACGTGGTTATTTGTGGGCATGATGAATCAAACGGAGAATCACTAAAAACAATTAAGTTATATATGATGAAGATCGTGTAATCTATTGAACTTCTTAAGAACCTACTTTATATTTTATTCTATATCATCGCGAGTAGATATGATGTAGATGTGAAAGGCTTCGTGTTTTCAGTTATTCATTCTCAAATGATGATAGACTTTTTTGAACATACCTAAAATTTTATTAGGTTTATATATCCGTTAATTCAGATGTGCGAAAGTTTGAACTATAACATTTTGGACCAACCTTAATCATCGAGTGACATAAAGAGAAACGAAAATGAAAAAAAAAAAAAAATTTATAAGCAAACTTCTTTTTGGTACAGTCTTATTTTCTAAAAAAATAGAACATTTCATCAGTAAAACCGAAACCTGCAAATTGTGTATTTATCTTCTTCTTTTTTATCAACAGAATGTGACAAAGAGAATAATAGAATGTTGTTGCCTTCTTATTCCATTTTCATGTTTTTATATACACGATACATCCTAATAGAAACCCTAACATCAACTATACTTAAAGAATATTAACATATCAAGTAGATACATTATACTATATTTACATTCAACTCCCTAATACTCCCCCTCAAGTTGGAGCATGTAAGTCTCGAATGCCCAACTTGCTCCGAAGATATGAAAACTGTTGAGACCCCAAAGCTTTAATGAAGATATCCGCCGGCTGCTCGGTGGTACGGACATGAGAGGTAGCAATCGAACCTTTGAAAATTTCATCTCGAATGAAATGACANCAATTTCATCACAAATGAAATGACAATCTCTCTCTATGTGCTTTGTACGTTCATGGAACACCGAATTAGCCGGAATGTACAATGCCGCCTTGTTATCGCAATAGAACTGCATCGTCTGCTTGTGAGATATGTCGAAGCATGATAACAATTCATGATTCCACGTAAGTTCGCGAGTGGTAAACCCCATCGCTCGATACTCCGCCTCCACAGATGAAAAAGAAACCGTATCTTGTTTCTTTGTCTTCCACGTAATGGGAGAGTCTCCCAACATAACTATAAAACCTGTTAGGGACATGCATTATAATCAGAGTCACAATATGCCTTGATCTGCAAATCATCATTCGAATTCAATATAATTCCTTGTCCTGGACAACCTTTAAGATATCGAACCACCCGTATATATAGCTGCCTCCCAATGCTTGATCTGAGGGTTCTGCATGAATTGTGCCAACATATGCACTGCATAGGAGAACTTGGGACGAGTATGAGTAAGATAAACCAATCTCCTATAACAAACTGGATCATTATAGTAGTCACCCTCATCTTTGGCCAAGTTATGATTTTGTTCCATGGGGGTTTTAACTGGATGACATCCCAACAATCCACACTCTTTGACTATATCTAATGCATACTTCCTCTGCGACAAGTATATCCCTTCTGGTGCGCGTGATACTTCGATTCCAAGAAAATATTTCACGAGTCCCAAATCCTTCATTTTAAAACATTGACTCAGGTAGCCTTTAAATGTGACTATAGCTTCCCGATCAGTCCCCCCAATCAGCAAATCATCCACATAGATAAGAACGTAAAGTCTCATAGTACCACGCGAAAGAGTAAACAAAGAGTAATCAGAGATGTTTTGAACGAATCCATACCCTTTTAGAGCCGCTGTAAGTTTAGAAAACCAGCATCTTGGAGATTGACGAAGACCATACAACGACTTCCGCAGTCTACACACCTTTGATTTATCCCCACATTCAAAACCAGGTGGCAACTTCATGTATACTTCTTCTTCAAGATCACCATGCAAAAATGCATTATGCACATCCATTTGGTGAACTTCCCAACCTTTCACCGCAGAGATTTTGAGAAACATTCGAACTGTTGTCATTTTAACCACTGGTGCAAAGGTTTCATCATAATCAATCCCTTCTTCTTGTCTATTTCCATAAGCAACTAACCTTGCTTTATATCTCTCAACTTTACCCGTCGACTGATATTTAATTGTAAATATCCAATGACAACCAATCGCTTTCTTTCCAGGCGGTAAGTCAGTAATATCCCAAGTTCTATTATCCTCTAAAGCACCTACTTCTCCTGAGACGGCATTTCTCCAACGTGGATCTTTCATTGCCTCTCGAAAAGACGTAGGCTCACTCTCAGCTGTGATAGCCGCCAGGAAAGCTTTGTGAGAGGGGGAAGAACGATCACAATTCACATAATTAGATATAGGATATTGGATTGTACCTTGATTCGATGATGCTGGTGGAGACGAGCGTGAAGAGAGAGAGAGTGGGTCGTCGGAACATTGTGTAGTATACAAAACAAATCCATCTAGACGAGTTGACGGGACGCGTTCTCTCTGACCTCTACGTACCGGAACAATATCTTGTTCTGGCAAAGTCTGTTTGTCAGGCTGATGATCCACCACAACCTCATTGCTAGACTGAATACCCATGTCACCACTCGGTGTGCTCCCCCTTTCGTTCGACTGTGATACAACGAGTTTGTTCCCCAACTCACAAAAGTCATCATCATACGTAACCATTTGCTGCTGCCGTGGTGGCGTGTCACTACTCTGTTTTATCATAGAGGCAAA
>OVBC01001848.1:0-19623 GCA_900406465.1 Noccaea caerulescens
ATTAAACGGCCGATTAATCGTCAAATCGGCCGATTTTTTGAACAGAGGAATTAATCAACAGTTAATCTCCATTTAATGATTAGAGAAAGTAACTAAATACCTTTAACAAGAAAAGAAAAGTAACTAGAGATACCTACAAGTACTAAGGTATTAGTGCCAAAGAAGAAACGAGTTTAAACAATGTCAACAATAAGTATGCATAACATGAGTAAATATATGATAAGGAACACCAGTGTTTCAAAATCAACATCCTTGGACATGATTGATTGTGTTTATTGGTTTGCTGTAGATGTAAGGAACTTCTTAAATGCAGAACTTCTTAAATGCAGACACATGGGATGATCCCTAGACATATCAGACAAAGATAGTTTAGACCCATATCCATTAAATCTTTGCTAGTTGAGGAAGGCGTATGCAACAGTAACTCAGTTTGTTCTTTACTATTAGCCGAAATAGGTTCATAATATCAAAATACATTACAAGAGAGACGACATGCATGATAGCAAAATAGATAGACTAAATAAACCTCCTAAAAAAAGAAAGACACGTGGGAATAGCATGGCCTACCAAAGGTAACAACGCACAGAGAGGAAAAGACAACCACTAAGCAACAGTTGAAAAAGATTGGGGAGATACATTAGTCAATATAGTCATAGATGATTGTGTTGTACAGAAGTGAAACCCGATGTTTTTCTTTCTCCCCTTCATTTTTTTTTTTTTTTCCCTTTTTCCTTTATAATCAAATCAGAAAGAAAGAAAGAAAAACAAAAGCTTAAGAAAAGAGGAAGTTGCTATTGGGTCACGGAGGGATCCACCAGCGGAAACCACGGGAGTCCATGTGACACCCGACCACCCCATGCACCCGACCTTTAATTTCTTCCATCTCCAACTTCTTCTATTGCTAAATTAAAATGGCTAAAAGGTTTTTATAATTCAAGCCTAATTATCACGTACCCACCAGTTCCTCTTTTCCATCTCCGTCTTGGATTTTTTTTTTTTTTAGGGGTGTCATAGGAGATAGGACTATTCTATCTAAGAAACGTGATATCAATCACAGCGTAATTTGTTCAGCACCTGCTTAGTCTTTTTAGCTATGGACTGCATGTCTAGAATATAACCACACAAGTTATATGGTGACTGCATTCTACAATGCAAACCCCACAAATTGTAGTGAATACTCCCTTGAAGTTGGTTTTCCTTAGCCATTCTAGATTGACGCAGTAATAATGCAGACTATGCAGACCAAGATCCATAGAGACACAACATCGTAACCAATACAACATCCTAACACCAAATGTTACAAAATAAGACGAGGATGGAACAAAAACAATGCATATGACACAAGCTTCTATCAACTGTCATAAACAGCATAATTAAAGCATGTTAGCAAGAAAAAAGAAACTAAATAAAGCATGTGACTCTGAAAACTACATCTGAAACGAATACAGTATGAGTACTTTTAATTACTTTTAAGATAAATTCAGTTGAAAAGAAACTAATTTCTCGGGAGTTAAGAAGCAGGAAAAGCTGTTATCCAATCAAAAAGAACATACATGAGATTACCCAAAAAAAAGATAAGTTGTACTTCCAAACATTAAAATATAAGATCAGGTTATAAACTAAATATTCAAGCTGCAATGATCTGTTTTTCAACCTTTTGGACATGATACCCTATGCCAAACTCCAATTAATGAAATACGTTGATAAGGAGTAACAACTTTTCGACACTAAACAATGCTAACAAAGTACAACCGAAGCTTCAATTGATATTTACATAAAAACAAAAGCATGGTAACAAGAAGCCTACAAAAGCTGAAATCCAATTTTTTAGTTCCATTTCTTTCCAGCTTGCTCTTACCAGGTGGAGTTGAAGAAATAATTCATTAAATTAAAATCCCTAAGGTAGTACTTAGATTATAGTAAGAAAAAAACACACGCATTCTGAAAACGTTAACGTGGCTAATAGACTAATAAAGACTAAGTTTTGCCATAATTTGAAATGTTATTAACACATGTAATCTATAACAACTACACAAGTCAACTAAAACAGTCCTATAAGATTAACCTAACTTTGCCATATTTGGGCAGCAGAAAATTAGTGTATTAATGCATTTCAATAATTTATTTACTCAGGTATAACTCCACAAGACGACAAAACACTTCAACCACGCCATGCAAAGAAATACACCCACTTGGCCAGAAAACATTTTTGATGAACTATAAACTCCATTCGTTCATACCAAAAAAAAAAAAAAAAAAACCCATGCGCATGAGCTCAGATAATTGGAACTTGAACTCTACTTAAGATTTGTTTTCTCCTTTTTCGGGCTAAAGTTACACAAAATCCAACCATTTGACAAGATCAAGACATTAATTTTGTGGTGCTCAAATTCAAGAGGGGTTCGTAAAAAAAAAGCACAAGAGTGATGTGTACATTTGAGATGAACACATTCGACGACACATGCAAGACTTATAACACACAATGTCTTCAATAATAAGGGCAGATGTCTACATATTGGATTAGTTGATTATCAAGTACTTTTCGTTTCACTCTAATAAGAGTTGATATTATTAAAAAAAAAAATATTATGAACCCTTATTAATACACTAAATTTATATATCTAGTTAAGGACCTTTGTTTAAAAATCAAACTGAAATTATAAAAGGATAACTTTTGTGGAATTAAAACTTAAGTCATACTCGTACAAAAACCATTTATTATGAAACGGAAAGAATATTATGATTTGGTTCACTGATTTTTGAAAAATGTGACTCACAAACAGAAGTTGGAGCAGTCAAAGAACTGATAAATTTTTGTTTTACCCATCAGTCTTAATGAAGATGAAAACAACACCAGCGACTAGGTTAATGATCTAAACAGTAAACATGAAGTCCGCTCAAGAAAATCAGTGGCATATATTAGTGGAACTTATGACTAGGTTTTTTCTCTCTCTATCATTGGATTTTCACTGGAAATTAAAAACCTTTCAGTACGACACTGATACGTCAAAATCAGAATCTCTAGCGCAAAAGTTTTTGCTTTCATAGACTATTTATTTCTTTCTGACAGAGAAGATAATAATACAACTGTACATAAAGTAACAAAAGAAAAGTATGACTCACCAAAAAAATCATGCATTAAGAAGAAAAAATATCGTTGAGCAGAGAAAATCCCACCCACTCCTTACCCCTAAAGCCCCAAGGCTAAACCATAACTGATGAAGGAAAATAATTGCAAAAAAGATTAACACAACCATTGATGCAAAATGTCAGTAAGTATGAAAGATGTGGCTGAATCAATCGGGCCAAAACTAGGGTTTTATATTTCGGTTGTTTCTACAACTGGATTTACTAAGCTTCTATTTTCGGCTAGTACTGTAACTTATCTTGTTCCTCACCACTACAATTAATCAAGAAAGCGAATATGTTAAAGGAAAAAAACATGTGTCAGAAGGTTTTCATCAATTCCAAGAAACTGGTGTGTGTGGAGCACCAAAGGGAAAGTTCTGTTAGAGAGATGTTCATATCCACTCGATTTGCAAGGTGAAATTAAATAAATACAAGGACACACAGATCGAGCACAAAGATATCACTAAAAATTAAAACATTATTGAACAAGAAATATGAAACAAGAAATATGAAACAAGAAATCAACAGTACATGCGAATTAGAAAGAGAGAGTGGCATAGTGCTGACCTGAAAGGCCTCTAGAAGATGCGGGACCAGTGCACAGGTTCTGGAGCTGCATTTCGATCTTGTTCAGGAAAGTCGTAGCCTCATCGAACGGCCTCGCTAGATCGGATTTGTATTTAATCAATATATCGCAGTATGTTTCCTAAAAGAGAAAAAAATTGATTCTTAAAAAGAAAAAAAGAAAAAAATTAGAGAGACAGAGAGAATTGAAGATCGAGAGACAAAGGATGAGTGAGAGAAACCATGAATTCGTCAAGCTCAGGATCAGCTCCAAAGCAAGATAATGGAGCAACATCTCGCTTGTACACGTCGTTCTCCCGCTGAATTTCTTCCAATAAACTCGCTATCTCCAAAGGAGCTCCCACCTGTGATTCATTAACCAAAAAAACTCATATTCATCAGCTTTAAATTTAATAGTTCTTGGAGAGAAAAATTATAAAAATAGAAACATTTGGTTTGTTTCTCTTTGTTGCTTATTAGGGTAAAATTGCAATGAAAAATTAGCATGATGATCGAAGTTCTTGGTGAGGCATATATGTGCGCATATTCTTGGCAAGAACATGTAAACTCACTGACACAACCTTTTGGCAGTCTATGTAGGTCTCGAGCAAGCGAGGATACAAAGGATGAGAAGCAATCTTCGACTTGATGAGGGCAAGCGAGAAATTATCATCAGCTCTTCGGATACGCTGCGGGGAGATCGAAACCGCCTCCGACGATAAAGCGGAAGCGGCTGCTGAGTAGAGTTCGTCGGATCCAAACACGCGATTGTCGCCGGCGGATGAACAGATCAAGTTCTGGTAATCAGACGGCGACATCATCAGCGCCGACCTCTCCGAGTAATCTCCCGCCGAACGGAAACCACACATTCCATCCATGACTGTGATCGTAGTGATATATATACGATCAGTTGTCACCGCTTCGATCTCCACAGCCTTCGCTTGCTTTCTGAAGAAGCAAGAAATCAAATCACGAAGGTCAAGAAAAAGATGAAACCCGTCGGCTTAACAAAACTAATAGAGAGAGAGACGATGAAAATAGAGTGGCCAAGCGAGTCGGTCTCACGGAGTGTAGTTTGTGGACAGGATCGTAAATATTAGGCAACAGCTTAAAACGTTTTGTGACGAAAAGAACAAATTATTTGACAATTACGAATTTAGACATAAGACCTACCAGGGTCCTCTAAGATACACTAGTATTATTTATTAATTTCATGCAGTTATATTCCATCTGTTTTATCGTTACTTGCATAGACGACGACATTATAAAATTATATAATTTACTTTTAATTGATTACATAATTCAAGAGAGTATAAAAGGAACAAAGAAGTTCAAGGACTTGCCATATGTGTTAAAATTACGATTCGGGTAAATATATTATATATACCATGATCTTTTTCTTCGTGATTCAAGATTACTTTTTTTTCGGATAAATCATAAGTCACAGGTGCAGCATACGACTAGACTCTATTTTCGAATATTCAAATATGATGAAAGTAAAAACCTATAACCAATTGAAATAAATCTAGTAATTCCACGTTTGAAGATAATCGATTACTAATTTAGACTAACATGATGAAGATCACTAGACCACTACTATTTGATTAACAGTATATTTTTTTTTGTCCCATTACAATTAGTTATATACTAACATTCAAACGCATCTAGTGCAATGGACCTTGTTTGTTCCAACATCAAACGTATCATACGAGCTTTTCATCAATTGGGTTTGAGACTTGGAGTTGAAATTCATAATTATGATATGACAACTAAGAGTTTTGACTAAAATATGATATATTGTCGATTGTAAAACGAGATAATAAATTTGAGTTAGACTAAAATAATAATTATTTTAAAACTCGTAATTATGCATATGTAACTATGAGCTGAACTCGAAAAAAAAACACGCATAATCAATTGACCATGCGTAATCGTAATACTGTGGTACTTTTTTTATATGAATACTACTTTCTACGCTCTCTAATAATATATGTAGACTTTTATCGTCTCTCTAGGCATGTACTCGGATACGTAGATTAATTTTAGGCATGTTTTCGTTGTCATTCGAAGATCGTTTACAAACTACAATATTTTTTGTTTATTCCGATAGATGTAATTTTTTTTTTTGGTGGGGGGGGGAACCTGTAGATGTAATATTTTTTTTTTTTTAATTGAATGTAAAATTAATTGGAACCAAAAAAAGCCGTTTTACATCATGTGCAGCATAAATCTGAAATGTTTGAAAAGAAAAGAATAAAGTTTTCTAACTTCTTGCTTCAAACCATGCTTGGAGCGCACTGTCAAACTTCATATCTCCAACCTGCCTAATCGATGAGAGGCGGTTCCGTGTGAGCTTGTCAATAAGCCGAATGAGTTGAGCTGGGGAAAGAGGCGGTTCCCCGTGGCGCCGAGAGTTTCTAGATGATGTAATATTAATATGAAGAGAATACGTTTGAGTATTTTTAAAAGCATATACTGCTTGCAAGTAAACCATAATAGAATCTATAGAATGAACAAAATTAAACTCAACTAGAAAACAATCTTTAAAAAAATTAGAGTATAGATATTCGTCGCGTGACTGAGAAGGTTGCACGGCCGTAAATGACCTAAATACGCTTTTCTGTTCCAATTACGGTGGCCGACACCTTATGATTCTAGCTGTCTAACCTGATCGGTTCAACTTCAACTTCACTCCTTTTTGATTTTTCACTTGGTTTTTGTTTCGCTGTATACACGTCTACGGTAATTAGGTGCTCATTGTCGATCACAGCCATTAAAAATGTTGTCCGTTCCTACGATCTCCAGTGAGCAATTGTTTTGTTAAATTGCTTTTAGTCATGTGCTTAATTGAAACCTCTGTCGAAGTTTTTCAGTGGACACTCAACTAATCGCACTTCTCATTATATTCATAAAGAATGTGTAAGTCGCGTATAATATCAACTGAAAATATATCATTACCATATATGGAAATAGAACCTGGATTTTTTTTTTTTTTTTTAACCATTTTGTAAACCTTATTTTAAGATAACCCATATTTTTTCATGGATCTACTCCAAAACCCGATCCGATGACCCGATATCGTTTTTGTTCTTACAGACAAAAAAATGTAATAAAGGTCTTTTCGTTGATGGACAGGTTTGATTGACACATCCGTCGGACCAACTATGGTGGGAAATTTAATAACTGACATAAAGCTTTGGTTTCGTATCAAACCTTATAAAAACGACAGAGCTTTGCTTCTTCCATTTCACTTCGTAGGATCGTGTCGGATTAAAATCCTCACCGTTGGTCTTCCATTTGTATAATGTATGTATTTGATTTTTTGTTGGTTTGGTAGAGCCTTCTTCATCTAAAGGCTCTTCTTGGTCACACGTTTTCTTATGATCATTAGGCCATCTCCAACCATATATTAAAACACCAAATTTGCTCCAATGGAACACCAAAAGTTACACCAAAATTTGATGTATTGTAAACAGTGCAACACCAAATTTGGTGTGATACTATTCACTATACCAAATATTAAAATATAGTATTTTTTTTGTTTAGTGTAAATCAATTGATTAATATATGTAACTTGAAAATAAATAGGACATAAATATTTTTCTATTCTATAACTTTTAATATTGTAAAATTTTAATTAAATAAAATGTCACAAAAAACTAATTTAAAAACAAATTGATTAAAATTTACTTTATTTTCTAATATTTTAATTTATTAGTTATAATTTTATATTAAACTTATAATTAAGAATAATTAGTATTTATCAAAATTATTTTTTAGGAAAAAGAATTATAATTTTATTAATATAATAATAGAAAAAATTTAGTGTGAGATTTGATGTTTGTGGTTGGAGATGAAAAAGTAAATAAGACATTAAAAATATCAAATTCAGTATTATTTTCACACCAAATTTGGTGCAATGGTTGGAGTTGTTCTTACAATCAGTCAATGATTTTTCAGAAAGAACAAAAAATAACAAAATGAAATGACTCTATGATTGGCTGACTTTGTATTTATGGATGCTGATTGCTGAAGTTGGATGTCCACTACTGTTCCCGTGAGTTTGTGAGTTTCAACTTTAATTTATTAGTATTGAGTTAACTTCGTTTAGCAATTAAAGTACTGAGTTAACTTAAATATTTAGTTTTTTGTTCTGTTTTTGAGAAAGGCTTTGCTTATGTAATAGTATAGTTACTTAAACTTTACAGGAGTTTGTTGTTATTGTTTATCTTTTAAAAAATGCTGTGTCTAACAACAGTGTGGTTTTGAACAAATTTGTGCCGTGTCTTCAAGATGTTGCTTCCTTACAGAAAACTGAAAACTCTTAGCCTTTTCTAGCCTGAGTATTGGAAAATGTTGTGAGATATTTGGATTTGTTGGAATAAGTATCACCGATCATCTCATTATACGTATGCTGGTGTTTCTTCTTCTATTGCAAAAATATTGAATGTTCATATGATGATTTAGTTATTTTTTGCATCCCATTGGTTTTGTTGATTTAACTTTTACGTATTGATTTGTTATCTATTTTACAGAAAAACATGAATGAGATTATGATGGAATCGAAAGAGTCTAGCACTAGTTCCTTGTTTTACGAAGCACCCCTCGGTTATATTGTTGAAGACATTCGTCCCAATGATAAAATCAAGAAATTCAAGTGTTTTGTCAACTCAAACGTGAGTTTCCTTATTGTCATTTCAAAACATTTTCATATTCATCAATCTTGCCTTTGTAATGTTAATAACAATCTTTTTATTGTTTTCTTTGTGTTGAGTTGAGTTTGTAAACTTAAAAATTTTACATTTTTTGTGTGTGTTAAGAACACCTAATGGGTATTTATCATTAGAGCAATAATAACAAAAGTCTCTTAATTAAAGTTTTTAAAATAATTTTATTGATAAAATATTAGTTAAGAGACCATATGGGTTTATACCAATAAAATCATGCTTTAAGTTCTTTTACTTAAACGGTCTCACAAGTAGTCATATCTGTAGTAAAAATATTAAAAATATGAATATTAAAACAAAAGTTAACTTATAACATCAACCTTTTTTTATTGAAATGTATAAATTATTTAGAGAACTTAGGAAATATAAGAGGTGACGAAAAAAAGCGGTCACCTTCTTTTTTTGTCTGGTCAATTAAGCTCCTTGAAATAAGATAATTGTTTTAGAAAGAAAAATCAGTTTATCATCATCAATTACTGTTTAGTTAATTATTCCCATGATATCGCACGTGCGTACGTGTTTATAAGAAAAGAAAACCCAAAATCTGGGGATGTCGTGGACATGCATTTAAACAAAACAATATCAAGCATCCTGATGCAAAGTGTTTATGTTTATTTCACTTATATGTATCTTTGAAGTGGTCCTTTGGTTTTGTCTGTGGTCCATCAAATATAAATTTTGTCTTCTTATATTATCTTAAAAAACTTCGAAGTTTGGTTCCAACAGAAAGTGCTCTACTATCTTTCTTCTATTCTTACAGCATAATAGTAAAAATAGGGACATTTTAGGGTTATATACTTTCTATGCATCTCGTTTTATCTATTGGGTTAAAAATTGAGTTGAGTCAAAGACTCAAAGATAAGAGGAATGAAATTGGGCTCCAATTCTGTGCGGGTAAGATCAAAAGATAATGCATTCTTGGAAAGTTAGTTCTATTTAATTATCCCGGGATAGAGACTACCAAAAGAAGATAATATTTCGTCATTAACGTGGCACCAATCTGTTTATCTTCGAGTTTGACTAAATTTAATTATAACTATAATGATTTCTATAATCATAAGCCTACCCTTTTTGTAATGCGATGGCGCAATTGACGACGGAAACCTAACTATTATTCCAAAAGTGTAACTACTAGCTGACTTTTTTTTCATTGGGGAGAGCTAGGAAATCACAACCAGAACGTTCAAAAGAAGCTAAAAAAGCTAATTTACATTATCTTAGACTTTTTAGTCAATGCATAAACTAACTTTATAGAAATTAGAATGATGACACATACAAATCTAGAATGGTTGCGTAAAAAAAACAATTAGTATTCAACCGCACTTTATCACCGTTAAACAAAATATTTGGAGTGTTTTCAGTCTCTCCCAAATGTTGGGGTCAACAATGTTTAATATTGTTTTTATGTTCTGAGTAAAATTGATTAGTTTAAATATCTAATTAGTGTTCTCGACTACTTTAGCTACTACAAAGTTTAGCTTACTTTCTGTAATTTAACTCACCGTTTCTCTGACTCTTCATCATCTATATTAAACTATTAACCATACATTAATATTACTTACCTTATAAACCGAGTTACATCGTTTCAATTAACCAGAGCCGTCTCTGAGATATTGTAGGCCGCAAGCCCAAACATATATTGGGCCGAATTTCAAAAAAAAAAAAAACTAAAAACACAGCGAAAATATTAAAGGGGAATCGAACTCAGCTTCTAAAGGCACAAAAGAAGGAAACTTACCAGTAGGCTACCAAACGTTTTGGGAAAATGAAGGCCGATAATATATATATTTAGGATAGGGCCGCAAACAACTGCTTATTTTGCTTGGCCTCAGGGCCGGCTCTGCAAGTAACTATTCGAAGCCAAATACTAATTAAGGCGATTGATGATCAACCAAACTGGTGAAAGTATAAGCGGTGCGTAGCAGTTGACACTACGGCTAATATACAACTTCACATTTTAACATTACTATGTACGGTTGACAAAAAGAAACATGTTACAAACTTACAATAGTATACACATATTCATGAAAACAGTACTAAAAATGAACCGAGGTGGATTGGCGAATAAACCTGGCTAGTTGAGACCTATGCATTTTTTTCTTAAACTATTTGAACAAAAAAAAATTGATTTCAAATCAAAATTAAAAAGTGAAACGGCAGAGAGATCCGACAAGTTTGTGTGTGCTTTATTTAAAAGTTTTTTTTTGTTTGTTAATTATAAAGTCTAAACTTTCGGTTGAAATTTTTGTTAAAGATTATTTTTTATATAGTTATAAAATTGGTTTTCCTTTAATTGTAATAGCACTACAAATGCATAAACCAATTATTTCCATTATTAGTATAAAAATTGACCTTGTTAGTTGTTACTTTTCGAACGTTAGGCACAAGATTTAATGTTTGGTCCACGTCTACCTTCTTAAAATCCTTCTAATATTATTGTCATAACACTTTTATCTCCACTATGTATTATGAAAATTAGTGCGAAGATTTTTGGTTTTTAATTTTCTCCACTAGAATATGAAATATTCTGATTTTATACTTATTTTCGTTTAAATATGTCATAAAATGGTCTTTTTAAAAAAGAAAAATGGCTATTATAATTTTTCGATGTGCATGAAGATTCGGTTCAACGGTAAAAATGATGATGGGCTCATATCGGCCCATAAGCTCGCACAGCGACTCTCAAAGTGGACACTGTTTTCTGGTCAAAACGAACAAAAGTGTTTTCTTCCTCGCCATTTTTGGACAGAAATATAAAATATTTGTTCTCGGGGATAAGTTCAGTCTCAAAACATTCCCCTGAACATGATGCTTCAGAGAAAAAGAAAGTCCACAATACAAGATCTGAATATAAATGGGGAAAAGGATAACATAAGATTAATTAGCTTATCAGGGAAAAATATTATTCATTGCCCTTGGTCCTTGGATATTTGCTAATTAATATTTGCAATTGGATTTGTGGAGTATAGTGTCTCCCTTTCAAATATCATACAGATTTGTAGAAAATCTTGACTGGCCTTCGTTGCTTTTGTTTGCGAAGACGTGAATCAACAATAACACTCAAATTCAGAGATTCGATCAACCTCAAACGTTATCTAACTAACCAATAGAATGTTTTGCTCTACTTTTTATCTATCTATTCTTTTTTTCTCTTACTTAAGTGTAGGAAGGAAAAAAAAAAACAAAAAGCGAAACATATTGACTTTGATTAGTATTGTTAGTTGTGGAAGCGGTTAAAATTGGCGGCAAAAACGCTATTTTTTAAATTGGTTATGAAACGTTTTCAAACCGCTTAAAAATGAATGCTATATAGACTAAAACTGATCTAAGCATCAAGAGAACATTTTTATTTGCTTTGTCTCCACTCTCAAAAAAAAAAAAAAAAAAAAAAAGGGGGGNAACACGGTGGCTAGCTAATTGATTTTATATGTTCCTTCAAAAGGAACTTTGAATGTAATTTACAAAAAAAATTGACACAGAAGGCAATAGAGAACCTGTACGGCTTTACCTGTACATGAAATTCTGTAATTTTTTCTTTAAACTCTGTTCAAGACTCGAGAGAGAGATGTAGACTATAACCATTCTGAGTATATATGATATTTTTGTTACTATGATTCTTCTGAGAAACATCTTGAGATCCACATGTACTTCAACTTCACGATCAAAGCAAAGATTCCAAAGCATGGCACATGCATCAACCCAACCGCTGCATACCTACAACATCAATTAAACTTTATTAATGCAGTCTTAAGTCCTTTCAAGATCAAGAACCATCTTCATTGTCTACATCTCTGGAACCAAATTCAAATTTGGATGAAAGGAAAGTTGAGTCTAATCTCCAGATAACAAGAGACGCAATGAGTTTGTGTAGCGTTACCATAAAGGGGCATAGGATGATGACAAATCCAAGAAAGGGTAAGGCCACCTGCACAAACAGAGATCACATTGTTAATAACTTAATATATACATAGCTCAAAGGAAATATAAACTAATCTGTTCAAAGAACAATGTAAAAAAAAAAGTTGAGAATTTTTTACCAGAAGGAGACACAAGCGTGAACAATCCACTGGAATAGCACGAATATACCGGTCCATACCACAAAGTATGAAATCCTGAACAATGGGAATCGCTGGAGATACATGCAAATCATCATCAAACTTCAAACTCAATAATCACTATAATCATGTTTTTTAGCAAGCATACAAACTAACCAGAGAATTCAAGAAAGTTTCGCCAAGGAGGAAAACAGCATTCACTGAGTGCATAATCACAATGAACTGCATTATAAACACTTAGTCAAACTCTCAAGCATATCTTAGCCAACAACTTACAAAGTTGTGAGAACAGTTTCGTTTGTTAAAAAACTTACAAAATCAAGATTGAAATCTTTTGATGTGAGAAAAGGGTAGATAATGAACCAAAACACACCATCCGTAAGCAACACAGCTCCTGCACAAGTCTTCAATCCTAAAAACTCAGACACACATAAACTTATGCAGAGAAAGTTAAAAAAATGTTTGTAGGAACAGAACACTTACTTGAAAAAGAATCTGATGAATGTAACCAAATGTAGTTGCAACCTGACGTGTACTAGACCTATTATGGCTCTCATGTCCATTAGAAGACTTAAACACATTTGAGTTTTCGCCATTCACTGGAGGTCTATACGATCCTTGCTCTTCATCTACTGTACTCACTCCTCTCTGTTCGTTATCTCCAGATCTAAATCTGTTTATCGACACCAATGCTGCAACCTACATTATATCAAAAAATCCAAATTTAGGTTTTGAAAAAACAAGACTTTGTTTCTCATCAAAAACTTAAGAGTTAGTTAGTTCTGATAAAAGCATAGTACCATGAGAAGGTGAAGAAAAGCCATACCCCAAAGTAAACTGTGACCAATGTGAAAGTCCATCTGTGTAAAATAAGAACAAATGTTTAAGATCGTCTTCCACAAATACGAAAAAGCTTAATCAAGAAACGTTGTGGAAAGTTTAACTCACTGAGTGTAGAAGATGAAAATGCCGGCACCGTCAGCGATGGCGTTACCAGAGATGAGTCCAAGAAGAACGACGAAGCCGAAAACTCGGAAACCTAGAAGCCAATTCGGATGGATCGTTTTCACGCAAGTGTTCCAAGTTTCGTCGTCGTATACAACTTCCACGAGTTGTTCTTCTCTTTGATCATCATCACGATCACGACGTTTCTTGCGTTTTACGAGTCCTTGTTCGTATTTCCAAATCAGGAAAGAAGAGAGAAACAGAGAGGTTAAGACGAAGACGGCGCAGAGGAAGAATCTCCAGTTTAGCCAGTAGCTTGGGATGTTCGTCTCCGCAGACATTGTTGGTTGCCACGTGTGCTCTGTTGAACCTGTAACAAAACTCGACAGATCAATTCGGCTATACGCATTATTCTTCTTCATCGTCATCATCGTTATCGTTATCAAAAATCTCTTGTGAACTTTCCGAATTTAGAAATTTGTGGATTTTTATTGGGGGTTTAGGTTTTGTTTAATTTGAAGAACAATTTGATAAGTCCCCTGTTGAGAGAAAGTGTAGAGAGGAAAGAAGAAAAAAGCAGAGGCGAGAAACGCATGACGACACATCACGGATTTGTGAATCAAAAGGATCTTGAATTTTGGTTTTAGCATTAACAAGAAAAAAAAAAAAAAAAAAGGGGAGAGATAAAACTTNTAAAACTTGAAAACATCGTGTAATATAACATTGAAAGCAAGAGACAGATTCTTTACTTAACCAGAGCGAGACAGAAAAAAAAAACACAAAGCAAAACAAGAAGAGAAAAAGAGTTAGACAAGAATCAATCACTGGTTAAAAACCTGTAGTAGTGCTTTGGCTTCGCCTTCGGTATCAGATTCTGTGAGAGAAAAAAAAGATGAGATCTGTCTGTCTCCACTGTTTTCTGGAAAAGGGAAGTTATGAATTTGGAATCTGATGTTTTTATATATATATATATATATATATTTTTTCCAATTGGAAGAGTTTGTGGGAGATTTGGAATTGAGTTCGTGTAAATTATCACTGGCTTTACTCCACACGTTTATATTTTCATTAACTTTGGAGAGCGATTGATTTGATTCTCGGGTAATCTAATCGAACGGTCACAATGGAAAGGTTCGAGAAAGCTGAGGACAGAAGTAGAAGTTACCACGTTGCAGGAGGCTTTACCATCCTTTAAATGGGTCTTATTAGGCCCATTACTTTTAGAAACAGAACAATACTAAGATTTAGAACCATAATTTATTTGCTATCCAAACTTTTTCGTCCGTAGAGACTAGAGAGAAGAAGATGAAGATTTTCCCTATCTTTCTTTAGATATAGCCTGTAATCATATTAAAAATTAATTTCTTCGACCGCCATAATCACCAAAATGTCCGTTTCTCAATATTCCCAAATATCTTCTTCTTACTCTAGACTCTAGTAACTCTCTGCTTTAAAAACCCATGACAACATGTCAACATCTACTATAGTGAATATGTTAATCAATTTAGGGTATAAATGCACCTAATGACGAGGCCAAAATCCTAGGTTTGACAAAAGAAAAAAGATTCCTACTCTTCTTTAAAGAAAAACAAAAACCCTAAGACGTGGTAGGCAGGCAAAAGAGACTTTGACAAACTCATTTAATTGGATTCTTATATATTTATTATTTTCCCACTGAATCTCTTTCTTTTTGTATTTTGGCAATTCCGATCGATTTTCACTTCGTCACCAATGAAACTATCCGTGGTGGAGGTTGCCCGAGTCACCCCCGCCGCCGACTCAGACTCGGTCCTCAACTCAACAAACTCGCTCACAATCCCGTTGACTTTCTTCGATCTACCATGGCTACTATTCCACCCAATCAAGCGAATCCTCTTCTACAGACTCACCGAGTCGACTCGCGAGCATTTCTACTCCTCCATCCTCCCTAAGCTCAAGCTCTCCCTTTCCCTCGCCCTCCGCAACTACCTCCCTCTCTGCGGCCGCATCACCTGGGACCCAAACCAGCCCAAGCCGAACATCGTCGTCTCTCAAAACGACGGCGTTTCGGTGATCATCGCCGAGACTGACGCTGATTTCTCTCGACTCTCCGGCTATGGACCCCGTCCAGTTATCGAGTTACGCACTCTGCTACCTAAATTACCGGTTTCCGATGACTCAGCAACCGCTTTTTCTCCGCAGATCACGTTGTTCCCGAACCAAGGATTCTCCATCGGCCTCGCATCACACCACGCCGTTTGGGACGGAAACAGCTCAAGCATGTTCATCAAAGCTTGGGCTCACTTCTGCAAACAACACCTCGAGAACAGAGTCGTATCTCTACCGGAGAATCTAACACCGTCGCTTGATCGGTCGTTGCTCAGAGATCTGACTTGGCTCGATGAAAAGATGATCGAGATCGTGAGATCTCTGAAAGAGGACAAAACCAACGAGAGAAGCCTGAGTCCGATCCTCATCGGAGAACTCGGAGACGAAGTCGTCATCGCCACGGTGGAGCTGTCTCGCGATGACGTCGAGAGACTCCGGGAGCGAGTCAAGAGCGAGTCAAATCGGCCGCTTCTTCACTTGTCGACATTCGTCGTCGCCTACGCATACACGTGGCACTGCCTTGTGAAGGCACGTGGTGGAGACGTGGAGCAGCGTTCCGTGAGTTTCCTTCTTTCAGGAGATTTTAGAGAGCGGTTGGATCCGCCGCTGCCGGCGACCTACTTCGGAAATTGCGTATTTCCGGCGGGTTGTTACATCCGCAAGGCGGCGGAGTTTGCGGAAGAGAGAGGATTCGTAACGACGGTGGAGATCCTAAGCGATTTAGTCAAAGGTTTGAGTTCGCGAAAGATAGAGACGATCGCGAAAGAATTCGCGGATAGTTTTGATGCCGGGGGTGAGAGCTCACAGTACGGGGCGGTAGCCGGGTCGACCCGATTTGGAGTATACGAGACGGATTTCGGGTGGGGAAAACCCGTTAAGACTGATGTTCTCTCCATTGGTGAAGGAGGTGGAATCTCAATGGCAGAGAGACGTGAGGAATCGGGTGGAATGGAGATCGGAATGTGCATGAAGAAGGCTGAAATGGACATCGTCCTTTCTATTTTCAACAATGGTTTACAAAGATAATACGTTCATGGAAAGAGTGTCCTTTGATAGGCACTATTGTGGAAAGTGTGGAACGACGTATGTTTCAAGAAACTAGATGATGAATGAATGATTCATAGATTATAATGTTCTCGTTTTGAGACTTGAATGGTGTTAACTTAGATCTTTTGATGGTTTTATTTCAATTGCGTTTTGATTCATGCTTTTTCAAAGGCGATTCGTTGAGATTATTAGGTGTTTTAGCTGCTTCTTGTGTTGTGATTTATTGGTGTATGGCACGATATTTTTGGTTCGCTGCTGTGGTCTATAGGCAAGCGACACGTACGATACTTGGAAAAGGTTTTTGTTAATTTTTTCGATTAAGGTGGTGATTGGTTCCATTTGCGGGTGGTAGTGGTTTTTGGTATTTTATAACAATCACAACAACAGTTCTGTAGTATCTTGTACTGCTTTGTATCGTTGGAAATCAAAAGTTTATTTCCGCAAGCGTTTGTGGTTGCTGGCGGTTATGGATGGAAAAAAAAAAAAAAAAAATTCAGGATATCTCCAAATTTGGGATTATGGTATCCTATATATTTCTATCACGTAATACAAGTTAATTGTCTCACAAAACCTAATCCCTAGAACTCTGTTACAATCATGGCTGCACGAACTGAAGAAAGTCAAGAATCAAACGTAAGTATCGTACTATTTTGTTTATTCATTCGCTGGTTATTATCAAACTTTTCTCGTTTATTAATTTCTTTCTCTGTGTGTATTGTTCATATGTGTATCGTTCTTATGGACGTTTATATGTGTATCTTTCCTATGTGTGTTTTACAATTGAATACATGTTTCTACTGATTTTCGAATAGAAAATCCAATGGTCGGACGAGATAACCCGTTTGTTGCTGAAATTGATAACTTTGGAAAAACAAGATGGTAATTCTAGAGGCAGAAATTTGAGTGAGCCGGGAAAACAAAATGTTCTCAAAGAATTTAAAAAGCAATATCCATTGAACTTAAGTTGGAACAAAATTAAAAATAAGTTAGACACTTTGAAGAAGCAGTAACGAACTCTATCGTAAAATCACGATTGGATCAACTGGTCTTGGGCATAATTCTAGGAAAATAACTCTTGATGCACCTGAGCATTGGTGGAGAGATAAAATCAAGGTATATAAACATATATTTATATTAAATTATATTGTTCTCAAACTGTTTTTATACCTATTTTGAATTCTTTTTTTTTTGTTCTTTTTTATACCCGAAGTAGCGAAACTCTGTTCGAATCCACTGCGAAATCCGTTAAATCCATGTCTTCCAGCACATTTTTCATTGTTCATGAGAAGGCTTGGCGTAATTTTTGGTGATTAAGCATGAAGTAATTCACATATACACATATAGAGGTTATTGATGCTAAATTCTCTAGATATTTGTAAGGTAATTTTCTGACAAAAGCAGATATTGTATGTATATATTTAAAAAAATTCGAAAAGAAAATATCTAGATAAATTTAAACTTGTGATTCCATTGGTGACATGTAGTACTACAGTTGAATTACAAAAAACATTCAGTTCAATGTAAATTACAGTACATTATATGGTAAAAGATATAGATTTATGTAATAAGTTTGGTGTAGAAATCTGATTTACGATTCTTGTCAAATAACTCATTAGTAACATTTATGCGGTATAAATTATAGTATGTAATATTAAAAATAAATCAGATATAAGATTAATAAAAATAATAATAAAATTGAACAAAAGTTTAATGATGTAATAACAACCTAACGACGTACATTCAAAATCATATTTGTAATCCCATCTATTTATCTCGTACGATATTCATATGTTGGCCATCAGTTGTTGTCGCCTCTTTTTCTTGGAGTCTATTAAACTCTTTTTCTTCAAGGGGTATGTTCATCAAAGTAGGGCTAGGCACAGGGCAGTACCCGAGTTTTTAGCTATATTTGCAATTCATTTTGCTTTGATCGATTTATACAAAAACCAACACGCACCTTGTTTTGTGAGATATAAGTATTTGTAGTTACAAGTATTTGCCAAAAATTAACCACTTGCAAATAACCCGTAAAATCTGGAAAAATAGCAAATACTTGCTTTGCTCTGTTTATTATTGCCTTCCCTTGTAAAAGGAAACAAGTAGTGGACTACATTAAAAAAGAATGTTTTGGATTGTCTCTTATGAGCTATTGGGCTATGGATCTATAATATATTGGATTTTGATTTATTAACAGAACAAGTACCAACGGGCAAATATCAGAACGGGCAAATATCAAAATTAAAAATGCTTGCCCATACTTACAAGTACTAATTTTTTTTTACTTATTACCCAACTTGTTTAACACAAGTAATTGCCTTTACAAGGTACAAGGCAAGGCACAAAAAATGGACAAGTAACAAGTACTTATACCCAGGCCTACATCAAAGCATGCCATATATTTCATCAAAACACCATTATTTTTTTAACGCCATTAATCACCAAAATTTGCCTACAAATATGTGATCAATGACGACAGTCTTTCAGGTTCTAGCGCTAAACCCTGTCATGCACACACCATTCTCCATAATACGCCCTAAATCCTAGGTTTATAAGACCATCTCCATCCCTAAAACCATGTTTTTGGTTCGAAACATTTTTTATTACTAATTTTAATATAAATAAATGCTAACAAACTTTGTGTGGTTTCTTAATTATTTATTCTTCCATCCCTAAACCTTTTTTTTGGTTCTTAACAACAAAAATTAAATATATTACATTTGATTAATTTTGAAACATAGAAAGATATACAAAATATTATATTTAAAATTTGCTAATTAAACATAGAAAAACATACAGAGAATAACTAGTTTACATTCGGGCGATGTTTATGCCATACATGCTCAATCAAATCCGCTTTCAATTGTTCGTGCTTTATTAAATCACGAATTTGATTTCGATTGGCCATCATACTGTCGATATCTAGAATTGTATCCATATCGGTGAAGATTGGATTCTCCACTTGTGAAGTGCTTCCTCCTCCTTGCTCGAATTCAGATACATTGATAAGATTGTATCCATCATGTTCGTCTTCAACTATCATATTATGCAGTATGATACATGCTCTCATA
>OVBC01001849.1:0-19621 GCA_900406465.1 Noccaea caerulescens
GCCGTAGCAGATGGGTATTCTTCGACAAACTTGACCGTCTGATTGGATCAACGGCGAAGATCCCGACGGCATCTCCTGGTATCAGCGGTGGTGGAAATCCTGGAGGAGGAGGATTGCATAAGATTCCTATGGGTATTCCGATGAGCAGCCGTTCGAATCTGTACCATCAGCAAGCTAAGGCTGCGACGCCACCGTTTCATAATCTTGACCGTCTAATTGGAGCTACAGCTAGGGTCTCAGCTGCTTCGCTCGGCGGCAGTGGCGGAGGAGGAAGCAGAGGAGGATCCGTCAATGTACCCATGGGAATTCCAATGAGCAGCCGTTCAAATCCGTTTGGACAGCAAGGGAGGACGCTGCCTCAGCAACAGCAAGGGATGATAGTGAAAACGTGCAGCGAGTCTAAACGCTGGCGTTTCAAGAAGAGAAACGCCCCTTATTCAGACTCGGAATCCGAAGCAGCAATGTCAGATGATTCCGGTGACAGTTTACCGCCTCCTCCTCTGTCGAAGAGGGTGAAGACTGAGGAGAAGAAGAAGCAAGAAGGTGACGGAGGAGGAAACAAGTGGAGGGAGCTAACTCGTGCAATCATGAAATTCGGTGAAGCTTACGAGCAAACCGAGAATGCTAAACTGCAACAGGTGGTTGATATGGAGAAAGAGAGGATGAAGTTCTTCAAGGAGCTGGAGTTGCAGAGAATGCAGTTCTTTGTGAAGACCCAACTGGAGATATCACAGCTTAAGCAACATGGAAGGAGAATCGGAAACACGAGCAATGATCATCACGGCTGCAAGAACAACAACATCAATAACATCAATGTGATTGTCAACAACAATGGCTGAAGCATTTGCAGCAAACAGGGGAAGCACGAGAAGCGTTAGATAAGAGCATTCTTGGAGAGGAAGTGGAGGAAGACGAGATGTGTTAATGGCAAGAAGCAATGAGCTCGTAGAGTTAGGGGGGTTATTTTAAATGCTCTTGTGGATCACTNGCAATAACATCAGTGCGGTTGTCAACAACAACAACAGCGATGTGGGTAACTAGAGTTTAGTGATTGGGGTCGTAATCTACATATTTTTAGATTTGAGTTTAAATTGTTGAAAGAGGAACTTATCTAGGCTTCATGAGTGTATTAATATTTTTCCAATCTTTGTCAACTTTGGTCATGTGGAACATATGTTAACTTCACTGCAAAGTCCTGAAATCATCCTGCATAACTTTCTTCAGGCTCCTCTGACACATTGTTGAGTTGGGAATCATCTGTAGATATTGTCTTCTGTAGGTTCTTAAAAGTTCTCTGAAACCTCTCGAGTTAGATTGCGTTTTCAGTGAGCTGACACTAGTTAGAACATGGCATAGACATTCTTGATACTATCCAACCGCACTTTAATGTTATGTTTGGTTATTATGACATATAAACTCTTTATTTTTATAATAATTTGTTTTAGCTAGATTTTCTTTTACCTGAAGCATCATCAACCACCCATGATTTGCTATAAAAGTAGAATGTTAGGCAAAAACACTTTTTGTTTGTGTGTTTAATTCTTTATGATGTTTTCGTTTTGGCGTTTTTAGATACTATACAGCTTGGCAATCACTTGGAAATTTAGAAATGTATCACGTGGATGTTTATCCCAAATTTATCTACTGCACTTTATACCGTATAACCCATAGTTTAATTATGTTTGATTTGTTTTTCTTGTTTCCTGATATCTTTGAGTAAGAAACCATCATTCTTAGTCCCACCGTGAAAATCATTCAAACTTGCATTATATTTAACGTCCTTGTGACAAATACAATAATGAAAATTCTTGAAAAGTGAAAAATCTTGGCCTTAAAATAGAATACTAATATTTGAAAGTATCCGAGTATTATTTTTAAATCAATGTTCTTAACCAAATCTAGTTAGTAAAGCAGTGATTTACTAAGGGAATACTAGTAAAATACAACTGTTTTGCAGAAGGTATTCTTAATTTTAAAGAGGGCAAGAGAAGATACCAAAAAGGAAAGAAACATTGGAATTTAAGAATTCGGTAGGATATAAAGCCATGTCTCCATTAGATTGTTAGGGTCAATTCTCCATTTAAATTAAAGAAGAATATAGTGATATGTTGCACACAAAAAAGAATATAAAGTGATATCCTATAGTTTAGATATTTTTCCAGCCTTTTTCATGGGCTCCATCATTTGTTTTTAAAGTGTTTCCAAAAGTTGGAATAAAAATGGTTGGTGTTAAATTATTAATTTGAGCAGAGTGGAATAAGTAATTTAGTATTTATTTTTGTAAACATCTATGTAGTATTTTCTTTTAAACAATATATATATATATATATATATATATACACATAGATTTTTTACTTTTTGAAACACCGAATCGTTGTAGTCTCAACGTTATATATTTGGATCTGAACGCAAATACTGAAATACCCTTTTCGAGGTCACAATAAGAAATTCAATAATTTCTTTTCAGACGAATTTACCCCTCTGTTTGTACGAAATATATATTTCAAAAACAATGTATAGTCGGTATTTAGTATTTACCTTTTTACCAATGTTTTATCATTCAAATGTAATTTTTATGATGATATATCTGAACTTAACTATAAATTGTGCATGAAGACGATCATGAGTTTAAAATTAAATAAACAACATTATAATTAGCTAAAGCAAAATACTAATACCTGTTTTCTTAAGATTACCATCACATAAGTTTTGGGGTAAGTTTTGTTGTTTCACCTGTTTTATATTTTTGGTAAAAAGTAAAAACCCTTTGGAAGTATTTATTAACTCTTAAAGCACCATTGAAAACAAAATTAATTTAGGAAAATGTTAAAAACATTCCAAGGATGAAGGCTAAAATGGGTAATAGAGAAAGCCGTTTGGATTAGGCGAACCCTATTTCCGAAATATCACATTTTACTGCCGACTTTCTTTTATTTTTTATTTAAATTTTCAAATTTACGCTCTAATACCTTTTTTTTCTCACGTATACGCTACTTCACGTCAACAAAAATGGTGATTTACTGATTTCTGTCTGAAGAGCGTTTTCTCTCTCTTGATTTTACTTTCTCTCTCTAGAGTAGTTTAGGACAAAGAAAGTTTACGGCGGAAGAAGAGACAATGGGAGAGAAATCGAATCCACCAACCAGCACACAAGGAAGTAAATAGAATAACAAGTTGAGTTGATTTTCAAGTGAAGCCCAAAAATACAAAAAACACAATCGCCATTGTTAGGGTTTTAAGAAGCTTTGAGAAGAATAAAATTGAAGATGCTGAACATAGTCAGCAGAGAAAGAGACTCGACAATGGTAGTACCTATTCGAATGTGAATCTGAAAGAGACCGCCGATTCATCGGAAACAGACAAAGATCTCATCTGTTTCTACTCACAGGTAAGCTCTGCCATGGCTGATCCGAGTACGACTTCACTTGAATCTCTGAGCCTTTCTGATTGCAATGGCGTTTTTTCCCTCTTTTTCGATGTGGGATTTGAATTTGAATTTGAATTCGAATTCGAATCCTCCCTCTTCCTGGATTCGCCTTTATTCTGCCTGCCTCACTTTCCTTTATTGATTGGATTTGAAAAATTTCCATGATCGGAACCAGATCTAGCAATGCGCTTGACTATGTAATTTTTGAGAACTTTGGGGTTTCTATTATTGTGATGTGGCCTTAGTTGGGTTGAAATTGTATCCAAAAATGGATATTTGCTTTTGTTTATGTATTCACTGATACTTGGAATTTCCAATTTGGATTCGTTTCTCTTTGATTTTCTTCGGCGGACTTCTGCCGCTTCGGATTCCTATAGCATTTTACGGTTTTTAGAGATGAGTTTTGTTTTGCTCTTTACTCATAATCCTTTTGATCTGTGAACTCCAAAGCTTTCTGAGACTGTTTGTCTTTTTGTTTTGGGTATGTGAAGGGAGGGAAAAGTGAAGATTTTGTGCAAAGGAGAGAAGATGAGACCAGCTATACCTCTTGACTATGCTGTCTTCCAACTTTCCCCAAAGCGGTCAAGGTAGTGATTTTAGAGAGTGATTCTTCTTTTTCGTGGTTAGTTTGTCAATGTTATTGATAGTCGTCATGTTTTTCTTTCTGGCAGATGTGAATTGTTTGTGTCGACTGCGGGGAATACGGAGAAACTCGCATCTGGATTGGTGAAACCATTTGTTGCTCATTTGAAAGTTGCAGAGGAACAGGTTGCTCGGGAAGTTCAGACTATTAGGCTACAAGTTGAAAGCAACAGAAATGCTGGGACTTGGTTTTCGAAAGGGACCCTCGAGAGGTTATATTTCGTTTTTGAGCGAGAGATATTCAAGTTTTGTTGACGCATAGCTTATGCTAACACACCAGCTTTGTTGTTTCTAGGTTTGTACGCTTTGTTAGTACCCCAGAGGTTCTAGAATTGGTAAGTGCATTGGATGGGGAGATGGCTCAGTTGGAGGCTGCCCGAACAATATATGGCGAGGTACTTCACCTCTTTTTACATCAAGTATGTAATTGCTGTGTTTAACGGGATTGCATTTATTTGATTTTGATAATATCTTGGTTTAGGGGACTGGTGATCAGAGATCTAATGCAAAAGGTATGCATACGGTTAACCTGTCTTCTAATTATAAATTATGTTACATATACCGTCCATGGGAATCTGTGCACTGGCTCTAAGGAGTCTGTTCCAGTGACGAGTAAAGGGTTAAAGTCATTCATGGATGCTAGAAACGTATGTTGTATAGACTAGCTTATGAATGGTAGAGGGGCATTCAGAATCTAAAGTCATTATATCGTTTTATATTAATCCCCAAAGGTCCATCAGTTATATTCAGTCACTTGTTAGTCGTTTCTTTCTTGCTCATAATCTGGCTAAACTTTATGTGGTGCAGATGGCACAGAAAGTACACCAGCAGCTGATGTGACAAAGTAAAGTCTCGACCTCTCATGATATGTGCTCTGCTTAATCTTGCAAAGTTGCTTGAAATGTGTAACACTGAATCTTTTCTCGGTTGTGTGTCTTTCTAGGAAGGAGCTACTGAGAGCTATTGATTTACGGCTTGCAGCAGTTAAACAGGACTTAGCAACTGCTTGTAATCGTGCATTGGCTGCTGGTTTCAACCCTATTACTGTCTCCGAACTTAGTCAATTTGCTGATCAATTTGGGGCCAACCGCTTGAAGTAAGTGTTAAGACATCCCTTACGCCACATCCTCTATATTTTTTGTCAGGTCTTTCTTGTCTTTGTGTAAGCAATTATTGGAGCCCTTTTTACACACAAGAAGACAAGACATTTTCAAATACCTGGCCTTGTGTAATTTATCTGGTTAAATCGAGTAGGTGGTGGGTGCTGTATTTTGAGTTCTAGCTTTCATAGTTGCAGCTATCAAATTTATACACTTGTTTGCATATTCTTGTTAGGTAGACCATACAACCAAGGTTCTAGGTTTACTACCCTCTGCCGGTGATCCCTCTTTGAAATTTGGACTTTTGTGATACTAAAAGTTTTTAATAGTACCTGTTTAATGTTATGATCACCTTAACCACATGTTTATATAGTCGCATGTATGTTTTATGTGTACCATGTTTAGGCTTTGATGCATACTCTTTTCCATAAACAGAAACCCATCATGCTCTAATTTAGGTAGGTTTGGTTTGATGGTGACTTGAGAACTGCTATTAGGTGGGATGAAGATGATTATATATGAATTATTATCTCACTTTTTAGTCCACCTCTTTTTTGGGTAGCTACCAGTAGCCAACCTTGTGAACTATCTCACTTTTTAGAATAGGCTTTTCTAATTTACAGAGTTCCAAAAATATTTTGGCTTTCAACTTGGTTAACTGTAAGTTATCTATACTCTGATCATGCTCGGTCTGATATACTTATTGCAGTGAAGCATGTGCCAAGTTTATCGCACTTTGCCAGAAAAGGCCAGAGCTTATGAGCTCTTGGAGGTTCAATCAGGAAGAAGAAGCTATACGTTCGTCCTGGGAATCTGATATGTCAATTGATGATCTCGGTGAAGATTCATCTAGAAACCTAGCGACTAACAGGGCCCAACAACATAGGGAACATCAAACTGGTATGGAAGAGCAAAGCGCAACAGCAAACAACTACTGTCAACAAGAATCAAAGCTAAAGCCACAGAGTAGTCATGATGAAAAGGATGAAGAAGAGGAAAAAAGTCCTGTGCAAAATGAGCCGTTAGCAAGTCAGACTAGGCAACTCACGAGACGGCTCAGTGTGCAGGAGAGGATCAACCTATTTGAAAACAAGCAGAAAGAAAACTCTGGAGGGAAAGCAGCTGTGGCGAAATCCACTGAGCTGAAAAGACTCTCTTCTGATTTATCATCTTCTGCAGGCATGGAAAAGGTTGTGGTACGAAGATGGAGTGGTGCTAGTGACATGAGCATTGATTTGGGAAATGATAGGAAGGATGGTACTGGTGATAGTCCATTGTGCACTCCCTCGTCATCATCCGTGAGCAAAGATGGAAGCGGTATATCTTCGAAACAATTTGTCGGCGTCAATAAAAAAGAGCAGAATGGATCGAGTCATAGGAACGAGGACACAGGTAGTTCCAAAAATGTTGGTGAGTGGGGAATGGACGAAGGTGAGTCTCAGAATTCAAGTTCCGCTTTCTTACGAAGAGACAAGGAGGCAGACTTAAAGGTTCCAATGAGCGTGGATAATCAAGTGGGACATCAAGGAAATCCTCCGGATGGTTCGTTGAAGAAGAACTCTAGTGGCATTTTGGATTACTCAGAGAATGCAAATATAGATGATGAGTCCGGTAACAAAAAGGGCGATTTTGATTCAAACAAGCAGAACCAAATACAGTTTAGGGATCCTCGGAGTCATTCATTGTCTACGTTACAGCAATTAGGTGGTACTGAATCTAATACCACAAGTGTTCGTAACAACGGAGGAACTGCAGAATCTCCTAGAAAAGAACCTTCAGAAAGGCAATCACCACTAGTTGAGGATCGCCAGAGAAAAACAACGGTTTATGGAGGTTAGTATCGTAAAAATGTGTTGGTCTTTCGTTTACATCGAGAAATTTCATGTGTGGCATTACTTTATAATTTCAGCTATTTCTTATGCTTCTACCCCAATATTGACATCAACGGGAATATGGGATCATCAAAGAACCACCATGCACTGCCTTTCTCAATATTTTGTACGCTTAACTGAGATATTCTACGTCTATGATTGCGTCTTTGCTTACCTGTGTTCTACTGCTTGGAATGATCATGACCGTAGAAGTATTCTTCTCATTATTTAACTATTGTGTGTGAGATTAGGAGAACGACTAATTCTCAATGTGATTACGTACCTCTTTTTTGTTTGTTTATATTCTTAATATCTTGACTTCGACAAAGGATAAAAATCTAGCAATCCTCTGATTATTTTCTTGCACCAATCTTCTTTAGGTTCTGAGCAGATGAAAAGGCCGCAGGGTAGAAGGACTGAAATTGGTTATACGGATTACAAAAAGCCACCTTCAGCCATTAATAGTGTTTCGGATATCTCCGAGAGTGATACTCTGACCCAAGTGTCCCCGGCAGAGCAAGTCCAAAGGGCAAGAGCATCTAAAGGAAGCCAAGAGCTGAACGATGAATTGAAAGTGAAAGCAAACGAGCTTGAAAAGCTATTTGCTGAACATATGCTTCGTGTGCCAGGGGATCAATCCAGTTCTGTCCGTAGAGGTAAACCTGGAAAGCCAAGTGAACAGGCTGCGACTTCACAGCTCAGAAGACCTGTAGCACATGATCTATCTTCTGCACAAATTTCTGATCAGAAGACCCCAGCAATGCCAACTTTAAGCACAAACGATGAAGACCAGTTCAAAACTCCGCCAACAAGGAAGGTGGTTGTTAACAATGACTATGGAGACGCCGCGAGGCAAACATTTCCAGACATCAGCTTTTCAGATCAATCTAGAGGAAAGTTCTATGAGAAATATATGCAGAAAAGAGATGCGAAGCTGAAGGAAGATTGGAGTTGTAGAAGGACCGAGAAAGAAGCCAAATTGAAGGTGATGCAAGATACACTTGATCGTAGTAATGCTGAGATGAGAACCAAATTTTCTCAGTCTACTTCGAGGCTTGATTCAAATGCCCGACGTGCAGAGAAGCTTGTATACTTCAATTCTAGGCTGAGTGCTAAAAAGGATCAGGTATACATCCCTTTTCTTCTACCTGTGGTAGCTTAAACTATTGAGTGTGGTGGAATATTATCTTTGGTTTTCTAATAAGTTGAAAAATGTAATGACTTGCTAGCATCCAATTAGCTCATTTCAAAGTGAAGAAGATGAGGATGTTTCCAGGAGCACCCAGAATAAGAAGCTACAACAACATAAAAACAATTTCTTGACTGCTCGAACCACTGCTACATCAGCTTCACGCTCGGCAGCCAAAGCTTCTACACCCACTGCTGTTAGGCGGAGAGGACAATCAGACAAACTTCTTGCACAGTCAGTCCCTAACTTCTCTGAGATCAAGAAGGAAGGCATGAAACAACCAGCCTCAGGAGTTGGGAAAAACGGTGTGCGTTCGCAGGTGAGAAGCTCTGTCCGCCCAAAGGCTGTTACCGAAGAAGAGAAGCTGCGAAGGCCTACAAATTTCAGAAAAGGTGCTGCTGAAGCTGCTGAATTGGCAGACTTTTCTGTACCTTTGAATATTGAGCAAGGTCAAAGCGGGAGAAATGTTATCAATCTTGGAATGGATATCAGCCCTGATAATGCGCAGCTAAAGGCTTCAGAAGGATCTGAGGCATCAGACGAAATGGAAAAAGAGGGGATGGAAGAAGTGCTCGATGACACGGAAGTCGAAGCTTTTACGGATGTAGAGAACGAGAAGCCAAGACTCAGTCAGGAGTTTGAAGAATGGAGTAGTACCGGGGTTGCAAATGGTGAATCTATCTCTCAGCTTGACCCTGGTTCAAATTCTGAATTACCTAATGCCATGGCTTCTAGGCATCAAACCATCGGTTCATTTCTTGATTCGCCAGGCGAAAGCCCTGTTACATGGAATTCACGAGTGAAGCATCATCAGTATCCAAACGAGGCATCTGAACTTGATGCGTCAGTGGACTCTCCAGTGGGTAGTCCTGCTTTCTGGAACTTATCTTCACTTAACCACACAGAGAACGATACAGCTCAAATGAGAAAGAAATGGGGAGCTGCTCAGAAACGCGTCACTGCTGGCAATCCATCGCAGAATCAGTGCCAACAGGATGTGACTAAAGGTTTGAAAAGGCTCTTGAACTTCGGAAGGAAAAACCGTGCTGCTGAGAATTTGGCTGACTGGATATCTGCCACAACCTCTGAAGGGGATGATGATACTGAAGATGGACGAGATCTTGCAAATCGATCATCAGAAGACTTGAGAAAGTCGAGGATGGGATTTTTACAGACCCATCCGTCTGATGATAGCTTCAACGAGAGTGAGCTATTCAATGAACAAGGTAAACAACCTTTTCAATCCCATTGCCTAATTTTTTGTATACATAAAGGCTGATCTAATTTCGTGTACCTTATTTCAGCTCAAACCACTAACGTACCATTGAGCTTTAAACTGAAGGAGGATCAGACGTCAGGAACTTCTGTAAAAGGTAATGATGAATCAAGTGTCTATACTATATTATTTAGACACCGTTGAATCTAAACATCTTGCATCCGAGTTTTTAATCAGTCCAGAAATAACCAAGCTGCGTTTTTGAACTATTGGATTCTTTGCTAGATACAACTCACTCATAAGCTTTATGTTAAATGCAGCACCAAGGTCATTCTTTTCACTCTCCAATTTTCGTAGCAAAGGGAAATGATTCGAAACCAAGATTCACAAAGGAAGTCGGGATCCAAGCGAATGTAAGGTAAAAGATACACAAACGCAGGCATAAATGATCTTGAGATATTACGTGCTCTTTGTTTCCTGTTGTCTTTGATAATCTTCTGTATTCTTTCTGATAGAGGTTTCTAGCCTACATTTGTAAATTGTATCAAACCTCAAACATGTCCTTATCGGTTTGATATCGATTTGATTTTTGGTAGTAAAAACAAAAAAAGGATGGCAATGTTCATTTACCATTTTGAGTCTTTCGAAGAATTATAATAGGTAATGTTTGACGATAATTTCATTCTAATTCCTCCATTATCAAACAACCCATAAAGCAAAAAAAAAAAAAAAGTACAGAACTTTGGAATTTAAGTTTCTTTTTTATAAGAAGGAATCAAGTAATGGAAGACAAATCTGGTGAATCACATCCATTTTTTTTTTAATTAACAAAGTTGCTAACAAGGTGAATGCATCAGTATGATAGCAATCGAGTTTCATTGTAATGTAAGATGCGATCATTTCAAAAGAAAAAGAACTTACACTTTCTTGGATAGTAAATCTTGATTTTGTGATCAACACGTAAAAGTGGGGCAAGGAAAACTTTCTCCATCTTCCTCGGAAAGTGACGTGAGATCAAAGTCGACGAAACCCAATACGCAATCCCCAAGAAGCCCCTCCTCCTAAACTCATCCCTTCATACTCCATCAAGGGTACATTAGTCATTCACCAAGAAAATTTGGGACAAGAAGTCCTCATTAGCCTAACATGATCACATGACTTCAAAGTCAAGTGAGATTTGATGATGTTACTTACCTGCCATGCAAAGTTACAGAAGATGCTCCATCATCAAGGAACAAAGGATCCAACCCAAAAACAAAAGCATAAACCTTTCTTTATTCTCTCTGTTGTAAATTTCAATCTTACACTGTTCAATTTACAAGAAATGGCTTCTCTTACGCCTAGAGTGTTAATCAAGCTTCTCCAGACGATGGACACCAACATCAAGGTTCGAGGAGAATATCGGTCTGTTCTCTTGCAGGTGATCAGCATTGTCCCTGCTTTAGCCGGCTCAGAGCTTTGGCCAAACCAAGGCTTTTTCATCAAAGTCTCAGATTCTTCTCACTCCACATATGTCTCATTGAAGAACGAAGACAATGAACTTATCCTGAGCAACAAACTGGGATTGGGACAGTTCTTCTACGTTGATAAGCTTGAAGCTGGGACACCTGTTCCTGTGATGGTGGGAGTTAGACCCATCTCTGGACGCCACCCTTTTGTAGGAAATCCCAAAGATTTGATGCAAATGTTGGTACCTAGTGAGACAACACCTTCTCTGCAAGTAGATAATCACAAACAGAAGAAGGTGACGACACAATGTTTCAGATCTTGAGTTTTTACTTTTATAATAGACGTGTTCTCTAATACAATTTTTTCAGCAGAGAGATGGTGCGAGATCAAACGCGGTAGAGAATGTAAGAAAACATCAAGATTTTGTAATCAAGGAAGAGAAGACAGGTGTGGCTTCAAGATATATGAAAGGTGTTTCAAATTTAAAGACAAATGGATCAGACTCGAGTAGTGGCGGTAGCAACAATGAGAGTGAGACTGGATTGATTAAGAAAGTTGGTGGATTGGCTAAGGGAAAGCAAAGGGAGCACAAAGATCAGGTTAGTGTTCCTCTGATAAGTCACACAGGTCTTAAGGCTCCTTAAGATTATGGTTTTACCTGCTAGTAACAGATCTGTGCACAGGCAAGTCAATCTGGTCCTCCACAACCTCGGCCTGCGACAGCTCCAACAAAGCCAGAGCCAAAGAAACTCTCTTTGAGCTCCACTGTGAGCTACATGAACAGGAAGAGTAATCCTTCTGAGGATGTATCATGGAGCTCTCTGCCTCTCAATTTATCAAAAATGGGTAAAGTACGCTTTATATGCTCTCTGTATCTCTCCTTTTGTTTTTCGAACCATTCCAATGAGCTGCTCATCACTGATAATTTCCTGAATCCAAAGGGAATGCTGAGAAGGAGAAATGTTGCTGCTCTGCTTGCCACAGAAGCACAAAGAGAGGCATTGGCTGCTTCACATCTTATCAAGTGTATCAGGTTAGTAACTTTGAAACCAAACCTGCTCATATATGTAAATAGAATACAAAGAGAAGAAAGAAGTGGTCTTGTGAAAGTCCCTGATCAAAAGGCACAATGATTTTGCAGTATATTTGCTGACCTCAGCTCAAATGCTTCACCAAAGAATCCACATACCTCTCTCAGAAACTTCTTCACCCTCCAGAGTCTCCTTGACCAAGAACAGGTCACAGCTGCATCACCCAAAGATATATCATTCCAGCTGATGAATATTCATTCATTACGGACACAGCCTGAAAATTTGGGCAAAAAAGCTAGTCTAGTTTCAAGCAGAACCAAAACAAAGTCTTCAAAGACTCTAACGGAAGCCGAAAAGCTAGAATGGGTCAAGGGAAATGGTACAGAAGAGATAAAAGAACTGAGAAACACTGTGAAACAAGAAACAAGAAGCTGGTTTTTGAAATTCTTGGAAGAAGCAATAGATAATGGATTTCACGCTAGTCTTTCGGAGAAGAAAGGAAAAACCAAAGGGACGCGATCAGCGGAGCCAGATAATCATATTGCCGAGACATTATCACAACTTAAGCAAGCAAACGAATGGCTGGACAAAGTTATAAGTGATCATCAGTCTAGTCACAATTCTTTGTTAGAGAATATAGAACGATTGAAGAAGAAAATATACTCTTGCTTGTTACTCTATGTAGATTCAGCTGCATCAGCTATTGGAGTATCAGCAAGTTCGTGACTGACATTACAACTGATATGATCTGCTGCCATGTTGTTGTTCCTAGCAACAACCATGAAAGAAATAACTTCACAAACCGAACTAGAGCTAAGCTATAAACACTGTGTGCTAATTTATTGTATATAGTAGAAAAAGAAATCAGACATTTAGTAGAGAACCATATGTCTTTAATGAACATCCAATGTATTCCTTTTTCTAGAGAAAGAACCAAAAGATATAAAAAGCAGGTTATGAGCCCACAATTTGTACATGATCAGACACTCCAAAACAGTTTCAAGATACCATACAAAAGGTCCTTAGCTTTGGGTTAATACTGCCTAAAAGTCAAATTCAGACGACCTGGTCGAAGACTTGTTTCCTGCACAAGAACCTTGGGGGCAGTTTTTTGATGAATTGATCTGACGCCATGGAAGACATTTCTGGATTTGCCACCAAATAGGAGAACATCTCCTGACTCCAAGACTACCATTTCTGCCTTGTCCTCATCCCTCTCATCACCATACAAGAACTCAGCTGAATCTCCAATAGAGAATGAAACAACAGGTAATCCCTTTCGAATGGACTTCCAGCTCTCATCTTTATCCTGAAACATCAAGGATTCAAAAGGTTATTGATGCAATTACCTTTTTGAGGTTTATGAAATCAAGAAATTGTTTGAAACACTAACCTGATGGAGTCCAAGTCTCCCGGATGATGTGTAGAAGTTAGCAATACAGATGTCTGGTGACATAGATGGCATCTCATCTTCTCCATTCATCTTTTTTGAATTTGTAGCAGCTAGGGACTGAGATTCTTTGATTGCTTTCTCAACAAATCGATTGAATTCAACAGGAATTTGAGGTGGTGTTGAACCATCAGTAGGTCGAGTTTCTCCATATTTAGATGTTTGAGGGTCCCAGTTTTTCCCAAGGCACATCATTTTCAAATGCAGTGATGCTCCATCTCGACAACCTGGTTGGTAGAATCCCCCTTCACCCAAACCAAGCTGACGGCATTTGTTCAAAATCATCACCTACACACAATTTCAAGAGCAAAACAAGCATAAATGAATCATATAAAGATAAGCAAACACATGCAAAAAATGGAAACAGGGAGAGAGAGAGAGAGTGTAATTACTTGATCAGTGATTGACAAGTAGTTCTTGAGAAGTACCATTCCAGGTCTAATAACACTTCCAGCGTAGCCCTTAGTTTCTTTCCTCTTATCTTTGCTCAGGGCCAAAATGGACGGTTTAAGTTTAAACACCTTCGTCTCCAAGAAGAGATCAAAAGGTCTCGTCTCACTTTCATTCGAAGCATTCTCTGCATCACCAGACTTGTGAGCAGTATCGTGATCCTCAACACTAGGAATCTCAACCTTATGATCACGTGTAGAAGAAGACGGAGACTCCTGGCAAGTCAAGGAAACATCTTTCATCCTATTCAAAGGATGTTCACAATGCATTCCGGGGCTATCCCTGACATCCTTGTCCTCACCTCCACTAAGAAGATTTATGTTCATCGAGGCAGATGATTGCAAAAGGTCATTGTTATCTCCAGAAATCTTCAAAGCAGCAACTTCACCAGGTTGCTTAGTAGAACCAATCCCATCCTCTTGCGACTTTCTATCCACAATGGAAACTGGGGATGACTTCTTAACCCATATTTGCACTGGACTATTTCTAGGAGACCATGCTGATGATGATGGTGTATATCTTCGTCTGCCTTGAGATCCCCTGCTCCTCCTACCAGAAGATTCACCGAAAGGCCTATCTACTGTTGTAGCCTGTAGAGTACAAAGAAAAAATATCTGCTTACGAACGATCCATAACATAAGCACGAAGCAAGTCAAGTGTAATCAATAAGGGATTCCAATTCCTAAAAACTGAACAGAATATCACAAACATTCTCGGAACCAAGAATATGAAACGACAATCAAGTATAAATACCGGAGTTCCGCTGTCCTGACGATGATCACTGTGCCAATAAGACGGAGAACGGCCGCCGGAACCACGAGCTTCACCGTGATTCATCGCTTTACTCTGAAAAGACTGTAGCTTTAGCAGGTAAAAATAGAAGTGAATCGTTCCCACTAGATATCCGATCGTGCCCTCTTTATAGTTTTAATAATAGACACAGTTTGCAAAAGAGAGACTCTTCGGTTTCTGAGCTTTTTTATAGTCAGGTGTTGATGATAATGGAAACTCACTCGCCGTGCACACCGTCATTGACGATGCTGACTCAGCACGCCATGTCATCGTGGGATGATTTTAAAAGGGCAATATTGGGCCGAAATCATTTTCTCTCTGTGGGATAAGCTGAGCAATTTGAAGAAAGGGCAAAAAACTCTGAAGATCTAGAGGGTTCGCAGGATCCGACCGATCCATTCGGTTCTGTATAAAAGGACTTGGAGTATATATATATATATTGTCGTTTTGTGTCACCGACAGATAACTCTGGTCTGGATTCAATTATATCCCCGCCAGTGTTCTTTCTTCGGTGACTTGAAAGGAATTAGCTTTGATCTTCTTGCCTGGTTTCAAAGGTCTATTTACTGCATCTGGCTTTCTTTTGCTGGATTCTTCAGATATGTGAGTACTTGTACAATCAGCTCTTTAGATCACATTCTTATGGTTTTTTTAGTTCTGAAAGTATATGCTATATTTTCTTGTTTCGTGTAATTTATAAGTATGCATTAACTGCTTCAGTCAAATCAGTTTAAAATTATACAAGATTTAAGTCTAGTAACTATAACTAACTTGGTAAGTGGTCCTTATTTCTGTAACGATCAAAGAAATGATGACAGGGCCTCTTAACGATTCTGTTTAATCTTGTTGGAGGAGTAAGAATCTTGTGGATCAGTGTTACTTGATTCTCAATTTCTTTCCTTTTTTTGTTTTTTTGTTTTTTAGTGATATTTATAGATGGATCAGATCGTTAACGTGAATGAGTTTCAAGAGCTGGCGAAACAGGCTCTCCCTAAGATGTACTATGATTTCTTCAGTGGAGGAGCAGAGGATCAACACACTCTCAATGAAAATGTGGAAGCTTTCCGGAGAATCATGTAACAAATCCATTATCAATATTCTTTTTTTGTCTGACACTGTAAACAACACTCAAATAAACTGTGTGGCTTTGATGTTCAGGTTTAGGCCTCGGGTTCTCGTTGATGTTAGCAACATAGATATGTCTACTAGAATATTGGGTTACCCGATCTCAGCTCCAATCATGATTGCTCCAACAGCATTTCATATGTTGGCCCATCCAGAAGGTTTGTCTGTGTTGGTGCATAACTTCCATTAACATATCTATGCAGTTGTTGGGTTCGGCAAATGATTATATTCTCCATTTATGTCAGGAGAAAAGGCCACTGCGAAAGCCGCAGCTGCGTGTAACACTATCATGGTACTAAGGTGTTTTCCACTGTTTGGGTTCTAACTTGTAAGGTGATGAATATAGCTTTTTTGTTCTTGCAAATTTCAGATAGTGTCTTACATGGCTTCATGCACTTTTGAGGAAGTTGCTTCCAGTTGTAACGCTCTTCGGTTTCTTCAACTATATGTAAGTACACAATCTGGAATTCTTAGCTGCTTATCTCATCTTTAAATGTGCCTCCTTTGTTTAGGCTTAAGGCATTGGTTCTTTAGTTGATGACTCTGATATCTTTTGTAGGTGTACAAGAGACGCGATGTAACTGCTCAGGTGGTGAAAAGAGCTGAAAAATCTGGATTCAAGGCTCTAGTTCTGACTGTTGATGTTCCTAAACTTGGCAGAAGAGAAGCAGATATAAAGAACAAGTAACTAACACTCAGAAGCCCTTCCCTACTTTTCCTTACTCTTATCTAATAAAAAGTAGTTTTTGAAATTCTTTGTGTAGAATGATATCCCCGCAGCTGAGGAATTTCGAAGGTTTATTTGAAACCCAAGTCCGACCTGTAAGTAGAACTTGGATTGAGGTTCGTGTAAAAGTGAAACCTTACCTTGTTGTTCACGTAATAACTTTTTTCACAGAGTGAAGGTTCAGGGATTGAAGCCTTCGCCTCTCGTGCATTTGATGCTTCCTTAAATTGGAAGGTATGAACTGATTCTATTTCTGTCCTTCGATACTAAACATAAACGTCTCATGACACTGTGATTGCCTTCCTTATGAATTTAGGACATTGAATGGTTAAGATCTATTACGAAGTTGCCAATTCTGATTAAAGGGATACTCACCCGTGAAGATGGTCAGATTCTTTTTTCATACTCTCTGATATATATATATATATAGAAACTCAAAAGGCATATAAAAAAGAAACTTTTTTTTTAATGATTTTGTCAGCTCTTAAGGCTGTTGAAGCCGGCGTAGAAGGAATAGTGGTATCCAACCATGGGGCTCGACAGCTTGACTATTCCCCAGCTACGATAACTGTTTTAGAAGAGGTAAACCCATTAAAGCTTGCTTTAGAAGAAACTTTTTCTTCTTCAAGAGCAAACTGATTTTTTTCTTTCTTTTCGGTGTGAAAATGCAGGTTGTTCATGCTGTTAGAGGTAGGATTCCGGTTTTATTTGATGGAGGAGTGAGACGAGGAACAGATGTTTTCAAGGCTCTTGCACTCGGAGCACAAGCTGTTCTTGTAAGCTTTGAATGTTAGCATACATTTTTCAGGTAGCTCTCTGTTGATGTGATGACACTGTTTGGTTGGATAATGCAGGTAGGGAGGCCTATAGTCTATGGGCTTGCAGCTAAGGGTGAAGATGGAGTGAGAAAAGTGATTGACATGTTAAAGAACGAGTTTGAGATTACTATGGCCCTTTCTGGTTGTCCCACCCTTAACGACATAACCAGAAACCATGTTAAGACTGAGGATGAGAGACTTCGCTCTATGCTCTGATCCCAAAATAAAACCCGACATATCTGGTCTCAGAGACTGAATCAGACAGTTTAACAATTACAACATTACACTTCCGGACCGCAACCAGAAGCCATGTTAGAGGAGTAAAGACAGAGAATGCTACATCATTTTGTTTTTCTGTTTTCTATGATCAATAAATATGTTTTATGCTAGTCTGAAATAATGATGTGTAATGTTCTGTTCTGTTCTGTTCTGTTCTTACTTACAAGCTGTGTTTAGTGAACAAATGAGAAACATGAAAACAAGAGTTGCAGCATCAATCACATAATCTCTAGTACTGCCTAAAAGTCAAATTCAGACGACCTCGTCTGAGACTTGTTTGCTGAACAAGAACCTTAGGGGCAGTATTATTATGAATTGATCTGATGCCATGGAAGACATTTCTGGATTTTCCACCAAATAGGAGAACATCTCCAGACTCCAAGACTACCATTTCTGCCTTGCCAACATCCCTCCGACCACCATACAAGAACTCGGATAGAAAATGAAACAGTTGGCAGCAATCCTCTACGGATGGACTTTACACTCTCACCTATGTCCTGAACCATTCAAGGATTCAAGAAGTTAATGATGAAGAAACTTGTTTAAGATTTTTTCACTCTTCACCATTATTTCCTGAACCAAACACGTTAGCTTTGTGAAGTCCACTAACCTGATGGAGACCAAGTTTCCCGGTGGATGTGTAGAAGTTAACAATACAGAATTACATATGTCTGGTGACATAAATGGTATGTCATCTTCTCCATTCATCTTCCTTGAATTTGTAGCGATTAGGGACTGTGCTTCTTTAATTGCTTTCTCAACAAGCTGATTGAATTAGGTGGAGTTGAACCATAAAATGGTCGAGTTTCTCCATATCGACGCGTTTCACAGTCCCAGTTTTTCCCAAGGCACATCATTTTAAAATGCAGTGACCCTCCATCTTGATAACCTGGTTGGTAGAAGCCTCCTTCACCAAAACCAAGCTGACGGCATTTTTCAAAAGCATCACCTGATAAGCAAACACAAGGGAACCATGGAAATAGAAAGTAGTTACTTGATCATTGATTGACTAGTGGTTCTTGACAAGTACCATTCCAGGTCTAATGACTATTCCAGCGTAGCCCTTAGTTTCTTTCCTCTTATCTTTGTTCAGGTCCAACAAGGACGGTTTTAGTCCAATCAGTTCATTGTTATCGTCATTGACGGTGCTGACTCAGCATGCCATGTCATCGTAGGATACGCTGAATGGTCAACGACGTTATAAATTTTAAATCCACTAACAATTTATATGGGTCAATTTTGGGCCGACTAGTTTCATCCGTATGGGCCGATATAATTTTCTCTCTGGGGGCAAACACTCTCTGGTCTGGAGGAGGTTCATTTATGTCGTTTTGCGACACCGACGACTCTGGTCTGGACGAGGTTCAATTATGTCCCGACAGTGTTCTTTCTTCGGTTTTATTTACTTGAAAAAGTAGATTTCACCTTGTTGGTGTCCAAGGTCTATTTTCTGCATCTGGCTATCTTTCGCTGGATTCTTCAGATTTGTGAGCACTTGTAAAGTCAGCTCTTTAGATCATATTCTTATGGTTTTAGTTCTGAGACGATAGTAGCTATATTATCTTGTTCCGTGTAATTTAAAACTACTTCAGTCGAATCAGTTAAAAGTTAGAGTGAATTTAAGTCCGATAAATGGTCCTTGTTTCTGTAACGAGCAAGGAAATGATGATTAAGGCCTCTTGAATATTTGATCATTATCTTGTTTAGTTGTTGGAGGAGTAAGTATCTTGTAGATTGAGTGTTACTTGATTCTCAATTACTTTCCTTTTTTTCTTATGATATTTTTAGATTGTAGATAGATGGATCAGATCGTTAACGTGGGTGAGTTTCAAGAGCTGGCGAAACAGGCTCTCCCTAAGATGTACTATGATTTCTATAGCGGAGGAGCAGAGGATCAACATACTCTCAAGGAGAATGTTGAAGCTTTCCGTAGAATCTTGTAACAAATCCCATATCAATCTTCTTTAATAACTAATTACACTCTTTTATAAGTGCCTTGTGTGGCTTTTGATGTGATCATAGGAAGGAATCAGGATGTCAGCCAGGATGAGGACC
>OVBC01001850.1:0-19617 GCA_900406465.1 Noccaea caerulescens
CTTGCCATGTCAGCAAAATAGCTCCCTCTTTAATATATTGTAGGATTTAAATCTATGAGTTTTCATTCTAATTTTTTTATGTTTCTCCAGCTCAGACAATCTTCTCGATCATCGTGATATCTTAACGAAAGCGACTTCGATACGTATTTGGTTGTGTTTATTAGTAGTTACATATCGATATCGACATTATGTAATCTAAAATCCGACATAAGTTCGATAATCACACAAACCATAAGTTTAGATACTTGATTTCGACCAGAAAACTAAATCAAAGCTTAGATACTCGATTTTCCATACCTTAACTTTATAGTACTAGCTAGATTTTAACGAAAATTGTTACATTCTCATTTTTAGTTATGATGGCAATGTGAAATTTAAAGGATTAAAGTTGCTGCAAACCACTCTTATTTGGTTAGAAGTTATAGACCGGACGGACAACAACAAACTATAAGAATCTTTCGTACCATCGAAAAACATGCAGGAGAGGAAGCTAGCTTCGTTTCATGTGATGATTTTTTTTGTAGTTTCTTTTTGGAAAATTTGTCCATTTCATTTATCTGATAGAGTATGAGTTCAGTTACGCAAATGGCTCAAAATCTACTCGAACATTACCAAATTACTGACGTCCTAGGAAAATAAAAAGGACAAATATTTTCAGTTATTATTATTATTATTAATTCCACTGTTCAGTTATATATTTTCTTACACATTTGAGGGCAAAAAACAAATTCATTTGTGTACTACAACTTCTTGAGAGAAAAAAACGGTAACAAGTACTCTTATTTCCCTATAGTTAATCTATTGTGTACTCCAATGGGTTTATGTTGTTAAGTCTAAGAAGCATCTTAAAGCTATGGAATAGATTATAAAACCTTCAATATGTATCAAAAGCGAAGAAAAATGGGTTGGTCAAAGGAAGCCATGTAAGGATCATCCAAATTTGTTGGATGATTGCATCAGCTTACAGCTGTTATATATTCAACACCTCTTATATATGCCAAACTAATGATATGATTTTTATTTACCTATGAAACTCTTCTTACTTGTCTCTAATCAAATGAATGAGGAATGATATTGAAATTGACAAACCTTTTACCATTTTACAACACTAAAGTGGTCGATAACATTATGTATATTAGATGAATGATGTATAAGATCTTTGATTTCGTTATTTTTTGTACTCGTAAGATGAAGGTTATAAGCCTTTTACTGTTTTCTCCCAACGGTAACTTTTTTGATAAAGAACCCCCCACCGGTAATTTGATCGCGATACATTAAACTTCTAGATGGATTTTTGTAAATAATGTTGATATTATACTATTTTTACTTATCCGTTTTATGCATCGTCATTTGTCCATTTAAATAAAATACATGAACGTATTTATAAATTGAAATGGGGTGTGAATACGCGGAGGGGACTATTGCTTTAGCGGGTGGAAATTTGATAACGACGTGAAGAACCAAATAAGTAATTACGAGACATCTCGCGAGGCTTTAATAAAATCCATTATAAAAAGTTAAAAACTAATCTTAATTATTATGAGGGTTTCTACTTTCTTTTCCGAGTAATCTACGATTGGTTTCATCAAATAATGTGTTGCTGTTGTTAACAAATGTTCTCTTAGTTTCAATTCATTTTTCAATGAAACAGAAGACAAACTGACAAGTACACAAGTAGTTCTGTAAACTAGGATTAGTGATGTAAAATAGGCCAATCTGATCCAGTATAGTTCAAGATATGTTTTGAATGAGATGGACATTATGAAAATCCTTTAACAAAAAAAAAAAGAGAGATGGACATAACTTATTTTAGAAAAATGAAATGTTCGTATGCAAATCTGATCCACATGAATGTGGTTACTGAAACTAATCAGATACAAAATCTGAACAGATCTTCCAACCTGTGATAGATCTAATCTAATCCTTCCAAATAAATAAAATAGAATTAGAGATCATATTATAGATCACCGCCGTATACAGACATAAAATGACTTTTCAAAGAAATGTATTCTATTACAATTTTGCTATCTGTTATAATGTTACTAACGTTATTATAATTAAAATTGCTGGATAATTAAGATTAAGATATATTTTTAGCTCGTGTTTTTGAGTTTCCATGGAATATTCATACTAAAATTAAATAATATTAATTCTTCCCGAGAAGAGAACACAATACAAAATAAAATAAAACATAGAAACAATAGAGGGCAAGAATAATCTCTTCAATATTAATAGAAAAGTACATCTAAAAAAAAAAAAAAAAAAAACCCNTATTTACAAAGAATGCATTGAAATAATGTAGAGATTCTGTTTAGATACAGGATAATAGGCACAATTTTATATTTAAGAAGTTAATTCAGTTGAGCTCATTAACTCGTGAATAACCCACCCGTTAACTTTCGGAATAGGACACAGATATTTATTCACTTAAATCAAACTATATGTTGAGATGGGAATCTAATTGACGGTTCAGTTAAACCGATACCATTTCTTTGTAAATCGGTTCGCCCCCTTAAAAAGTATGTCAATGATATTACCAAAACGAGATTACATTATTTGATTTATGTTGGAATTAGTCAAATCCCGAGATTGGGCGATAGTCTTTACTCCATTAGTTCTCCTCGATAACTCACCCTGATGGGTTTGTCTTAAGAGTTAGGTTTCTCCATGATTAAAGTCTCGAGATGATGCGGGTGTTTAATCGGAGTATGAAGATTCGAAGCTTATGTTGCAGTAGATAAATGATTTCGAAGAGTATCTCTGTTGAAACCACCTGAGGTTTTATTGAATCTGATGAAAGCGAAGAAGATTGCCTTTTCCGGCAAATTGCAAAAGGTGCTCACAGCAATGAACGACGAAGCGGCATGGCGGTGTAAGTCATCTCCGGTGATACAAGGCGGATCCTTAAGCGGAAGACATGTGTCTTCTTTATGTACTTTAATTTTGCTGCGTGTCTTGTCAAATTCTTAATTAGCAAACACTAAAACCATTTACTCTCGCACTTTAAAATACAAAATTAACAAATTTTTACGCACCGCTAAAAAATTTAATAGAAAAAAGTTTAATATTTTAAATTTAAATAATCAAAAATTATAAGGAAAAAAGCTTTAATAACTAGAACTAAATCATACAAATGTCATTTACCCATTTCGACTCCTAAACATTACATTATCTCTTTGAACCTCAATTATTAAACATTTTTCTCTTAAGTTTTTGGTATCGTGGAAAAAATTGTTAATTTCGTAGTTTAAAATGTAAAACAAAATTGTTTGAGGGTTTAAAGTGATAGTGAAAAACTCACAAGGTTTAAAGTGCTATCATTTATTACTTTCATAGTTTAAAATGCGATTTTCCCAAAAATAAATTCAGCTCGCTCATAATTAAAAAGTTAACATATCGAAGATAATACCAAAAACAAAAAATGAAAAACTTCCGTCTCTCTAGCTCAATGAAAAGTGAAAACATACGGAAAAAAAGATAATGCCATAAATTTGCTAAATAAAACCCAAATAATTATCTATCGATAACACCAAATCTTGCAAACAATTAAAAGGAATCAATACAATATATTTCAGATTATGAACATATATGTCTAATGCTTTCTGCTTTTATTTATTTTTATTATTTGTAGGACATTCATCGTAAATATATGTATTTAAGACTTCCATGCATTTTGTTTAAGATATGTAATGCATTGTTATTATTTGTTATTATGTATTATGTCTTACTAACATGTTTTGTTCTTTCTGTTACAGGCTTGCAAATATATCTTCAAATGTATGTCAAATTTTAGGCTATTTCTTTTTTTTGACCAATTTATTTGATTTATTTTCTTATCACAAAATATGTTAAAAATGAAAACACGTGCAAACACATGGGTCGGTTTTCGGTCGGGTTTTACGGATTTCGGGTTTTCAAGTTTAGAAATATAGAAATTGTTCGGTTTTTTAAATTTCGGTTCAGGTTCAGTTCAGGTTTTTTCGGGCTCCGTTCAGGTTTCTCTGGGTTTTCTGAGTTTCATTTTGGATTTTCTTGGTTTTTTAAAGGTTTTTCGGTTTTTTAGAGTATCTGATTGTACGAGTTTTTTTAAATTCGGTTCGGTTTTGGTTTCGAGTTTCGGATGAAAATCCCAAACCTAAATCTAGTCATAATATATTAATATTAAATATGTACTTTGTGATAAAAATTATAAGAATATTTTTAGAAATATTAACGAAAATTAAAAGATGAATTAAACTATTTATTTTTCTTAATTATAATATATCATCCTGCAAACACGCTCTTCACTAGTAATTAATAAAAAGGGAAGGACATGGGAATCGCATTTATATATATATATATATTTTCAACTTTCATTTGCATATATATTCTCCTCTATATATATATAAATACTAACACAATTCCAAAGTGTGGTCTCATTCATCATAATAATCATAAAACTTAACTTTTAAGCTCTAGAGAGAGAAAGAGAGAGATGGAAGAGACAAAATCGAGATTCAAGAGGATCTGTGTGTTCTGTGGAAGCAGTTCCGGTAAAAAGCCTTCTTACCAAGAAGCTGCCATTCAATTGGGTAACGAGTTGGTACGTTCTCTTCACAAACCTAGATATACATACTCTGATATTCACAAATTTAAACAGCGAACCCTTATCTCAAATAAAAAAAACTTTAAACAGAGATACATTCTTTATCACCTTTTTGTGTCATATGTAAGTAGAGACTAGAGAGGTTTTGTAGAAGATTTTGTTTTGACTATTTGTTAGTTAAAAGACTGGTTGAATAAATGGTTTTATGATAGTACCTCTTAATGAACTAAAAATGAAGATTTGATTTGAGAATCTTCTCTGAAACATTGGGTTATTATTGGTTTTGATTGTGTGTTGCAACGACCAATGATGAATCTACCAAACGTGTGGATGCTGATCTTTCTAATTTTTTTTTTTTTAAGTTTTGTTGAATTCGAATTTGTGTTAAGTTTTATTGTTATTTGCCATGAAAGAGAGATGAGAGAATAGTAACTTCTACTATTCTTAGCTGTAACCTGCCTGTCACTCGAGCAGCACTCTTGCATGATCCATTTTTATTTTTATTTTTATTTTTTTGTTATTTATGTTTCAGTAATTTACATTATCACACACGCGCATATATCTTGTTTTTCCATTACTCCGACACTCCCTATGATTTTTATTAAACCTAAAACTTAAGTTTCCAAGTATAATTAATGATTTTGTTTACGGGAAAGATAAATAATAATGACAGTTTATGTTGCCTCGAGGGGGCAAAAAAACGAGACAATGTTCGTTGGAAGAATAATGCGACTCTATGTACAAAGCGTGTGTTGTGGGGTGTACTTCTTCAACAACACAAAATATTAGAATAATAATAATTATTAGAACCCCCTTGTTGTATAAGAATATGTGATTGATCTGTAGGTAATAATAATAGGCCTAATAGGATAGTGACCATTGAAATTAGGATTGATGATGATGAGCTATCTTTCCTTTTTGCTCTTAATTGAGATTTGATATTTGATGTGGTTGCTTCTTTTTGGAGTCGATTGTGGATTTGGGTTTGCGACACGTGTTCATTTTAATCATGAAAACTCTGTTATCATAAATAAATGCATATAATAATACTACTATTGTTATTGCCAATATATAAAGAATTAAAGAAATTGATGGTGGGATTGTGGTTGAAGGTGGAGAGAAGAATTGATTTGGTATACGGAGGTGGCAGCGTGGGGCTTATGGGTCTCGTCTCTCAGGCTGTTCATCATGGTGGTCGCCATGTTCTAGGGTTTGCTCCCTTTCTCTTTCTCTATCTCTTGAAATATATATACACACATTCACACATCTCTATGTATTTACATATCTACTCTGTTCATGTGATATGATGCATTTGCTAGTTCCAAGTACCCCATTACTCATCATTGTGTTTTTAAACATTTGACTGTTGATGATGACTATCTACACGATGCCTAGTACTTGCCAAATCAACCTGCTAGAGATTTGGAATTGATTAATCTTTGATTATAAGACGATATCGTTTAACTGAATCAAATAAGAGAGGTAACATAACAACGACAAAAAAGGATCTGTGCATGTGTCCTTTGTCCAAAAGTGTCTCTTTGCATTTTTGAATTATTTACTAAAAATAAGCTACAACTAGTTTTCTTATGTGTGTGGTATGTTCTATGAGAGAATCGCGTTTTAATTATCTATATTCAAAATGGGGGTAAACTTTCTTATGTTATTTTCTTCTAATTAATTAATTGTAGATTTAAATCTTAACCGGTGGTTTTGGTTTTTTAATTATCAGTATTATTAACCTGTCATCTCTTATCTCTTGTAGGGTCATCCCAAAAACCTTGATGCCAAGAGAGGTATGCACCATATAAATCTCTATTGAATGAATTCTTAGTTTGTTGGACTTGGTATTAAATTAGTATTATTGAGATATTAAATTAGTATTATTAAGATAGAAATTGCCTTGCAATGATCTACATAAAATAGTGGTAGGACCAAAAGAGGAATGATTGAGACTTGGAGCGTTTTTTGGTTTCCTTCACGATACATCTCCTTGACCAACTAATATATTTTTATGTAAAACTAAAAACCCACAATAAAAAGACCATATAATATAATATGTAAGATATTTTGCGGTGTTCACATTTTAGAGGCAATAATAAAGAGACAAATATATATATATATTCACATTTTAGAGGCAATAATTAATAAAGAGACAAAATATATATATATATATATATATATAATTTGTAAAATTGGTGTTTAATTACGTGCAGATAACCGGTGAGACCATCGGAGAAGTGAAAGCCGTTGCTGATATGCATCAAAGGAAAGCCGAAATGGCTCGTCAAGCCAACGCCTTCATTGCTCTTCCTGGTTTGTATTCCACTTTGTCTTTCTATCCATTTCAACTAAATTCGAGTAAGTAAATTTGTATAAGATCTAAATATTTCGAATCAAATATTTGGTAAATTATTAGGTGGGTATGGTACGTTGGAGGAATTGCTGGAAGTCATTACATGGGCTCAACTCGGAATCCACCGTAAGCCGGTACGCAATCAGAGAATTAAAATTCTCGTTAATCCCTTTTCGGAATATATAATAACTTTTAAAAATAATATATGATATGAGTTACGACCGGAATATACGTGTTGAATATTTTCTCTCTTATTTCAACCTCAAGTTTTTATTTTTAATGAAATGTTCGGTTTAATTTGACTGAATGAAGATACAAATGGTTGCATATGGTACGTCGTAATAATCACATGGAGCAAGATTCCTTTTGGGATTCTTTATTCTTCTTGTACTATTCCAATTGAAACATTAACTAAATTGTACACATTCTAAGAGCATATGTAACGTTATAATTGTATATATATATATATGATACTTTGCATGAATATAAAACACGATGTGTTGTCACGTCGTACGACTACATAACCCCTGATTGTGAGACCGGAAGCTTCCCATGTCGTAATCTTTTACATATAATACTATTTTAAGATATCTGGTTTCTCACATTATTTTGGGATCAATGATTTTTGACAGGTGGGTCTTCTTAACGTGGATGGTTACTACAACTCGCTGTTAACATTTATCGATAAGGCCGTGGACGAAGGATTTATATCACCAATGGCTCGAAGAATCATCGTTTCTGCCCCAAACGCTAAAGAGTTGGTTCGACAACTCGAGGTATAATAAACGAAATTATTGAATGGTGTATTATTAAAGTATTACATGATTTTGGTTTATTGATTTATAGTTATAAAACATTGTTGTAGGAATATGAACCGGAGTTCGATGAGATAACGTCGAAATTGGTTTGGGATGAAGTGGACCGGCTCAGTTATGTACCGGGTTCGGAGGTGGCTACGTGAGTAGTAAGGATCAAAGGGGGAAGTATTTTTTTGGGGTAAAAGCAGTGTACAGCGGAATTAAAAGAAGTTTTTAACATCAGAAGGAAAGGTCGGCAAGAAGACAAAAAAAAGTGTTGGGGTCGTTTTGGTAACATTATTTTGTAATGGGGGGTTAATGTGTGAAATGCATAAACCACGTGGGTGGCTGCTAACCGCGTAAATACTAAACCCATTATCCCCACTTGTCTTTTGTACATTTTGGTTTAATGGTTAAGAGAAAAAAGGGTAGGATATCTTAAAAATGACAAACCGATCCTTTTCTTCTGGGTAATTCGTAATTTTATATATATAAATCATCTTCTAATTTTTCGGGTGTACAAATACATTTATTTATTTTTTATTTATTATATAGAGTACTTCGTACGATATTTATTCAGGATCAAATTAGAGAATATTCCCGGTAAACGTATACGCATATACAACATAAAATAGTTGTCAGGTAAAGATGTGGATCATTAGCTTTGTAAGCATTTACATTAAACAAATCAATACTCCTATGAAAGTCAATTAAACCCACAGACCTGATCTCACATGCTTTATTTTAATTTAAAGTTGCAAGGTTAAATACCCTGCCTCCTTGCATTACTCTAGACTATTTACACGAATGAAAACTTAAACATAGAAATCCATTTATTTTTATTCAATTTTCAGGAGAATCACATAGCAGAAATGAGGACATAAGAAGAATGTGGAGAATCACCAAGGCTTTTCAAACAAATGTGGTTTTTGGCAAAAATAACAAACTCAGCTCTCCAACATAAGTAAAGATAAAAAAGGCCTCTGCTTTTCACACCATCATAAACATATGTTCTGTAAAAGCCTCTAAATAGCTTGAAAATACTCTTTGCTCAGCTTTGGGTCAGGCTTCATTGATTTCTCACCGGGCTTCCATCCCGCGGGACAAACTTCATCTGGGTTCTCTTGAACATACTGTAATGCCTGCAAGATAATAATCCGGAAGAAGATGCACAATCACACACTAAACCTTAAACTGTAAAACAAAACCTCTCTTTATCTCTCAGTGATGATGTTTTTGGTGATTTACTTACCTGGAGGGTTCTCATAGTCTCATCAACGCTTCGGCCAATACCGAGGTTGTTGATGGTGGAATGCTGGATGACTCCTTCCTTGTCTATGATGAAAAGCCCTCTCAGTGCAATGCCCTGTATATTTATATACACATAGCAATGCTTCAACTTCAAAGAACACAAGTGTATTGGACTCAATGCCACGTACATTTCAGAGGAAATAAAATCGTTTACCTGATCAGGGATGAGCACTCCAAACAACTTTGAAATGGATTTAGTGATATCAGAGACAAGTGGGTAATTCAGATCACCAAGCCCTCCTGACTTTCTCTCTGTTTGGACCCACGCAAGATGGGAGAACTACATACACATGAAACCAAAAGTTGCATTTTTCTCAGAGATAAACTTGAATAAAAGAAACGAAACCAAAAACTAAAATGTGGTCAATCTACCAAAAACTATGACCCCCCTTACCACACTGTCGACAGAGACACCTAATACTTCAGTGTTCAGCTTCTGGAATTCTTCATAACGGTCACTAAAGGCAGTAATCTCTAGAATATGCAAAAAAAACAAAAAAAACACAGAAAGTGAGTGACGAGAGATTAGATTACAGTGAGTCAAGGCATAAGTTTTAGTTTCCATCTACTAAAAATAAGTCTAACCTGTAGGGCAGACAAAAGTGAAGTCCAATGGGTAGAAAAACAGAATCACATACTTTTTTCCAATGTACTCAGAGAGCTTCACCTGAAAACCATTAATACGTTCAATTACCAAATTGTGCTTCAACAGTAGAACATTCCTTTACTACATTAGCCTTAGCTTATGACACGATCAAACATGTTCAGGAAAGGCTTTATGTACTGAAGTGAAGTACCTTGATGAACTCTTGATCAAAAACAGCCTCTGCCTCAAAATCAGGCGCCTTATTACCGACCAGTGGCAAATCATCCTGAATTCATAAAATAAAATTTAAAAAGCACTCTTTACGCATTGATCATCTAGTTGTTAACTTCTGCCACACAAATACGTTGTAATTTCCCCCGCAATTACACTAAGCAGGGCTTCAAAAAGACTTCTTCTGTCAGTCAAGTGTGAATCAATTTTACAGAAGTCAGAGTATTACAAACCATTTCCTCCACAACGACGGTACAACAAAATGTCACTCAATTCAAGATTGTCCACGGATTTGTATTTTTATTCCCTTAAAACTCCAATAAGCTAACGAATTCCTTCTACAATCACATTGAATGAGATCAATAACGAGAAATTCACGGCATTGCGGGTCACTTACGGCCTGGGCCTTGACGGCAAAGTTACGGCGAGAGGCAGAGCGGCTACAGGTGAGAGAGCCGAGGCGGGAGAATCCGGAGCAGAGAGAAGAGGATGATGCAGAAGTAGAGGGTAGAGTTCGGAGGAAAGAGACAGCGGGAGAGAAAAGGGAAGACTTGGAAGGAAGAACCCTAGAAGAAGAGATGAGTGTGGTAGTTGAAGAAGCTAAGGACGCCATGGACACGACTAATTTCTCTCTCCGTGTGACTGGTTAAGATACTCTAGAAAAGGGAGGCTTGTGGTGCGGAGTGTGAGGTGGAGAATTGTGAGAGGCAGAGACGAAGCGGATAGAGAAAGTCTTGTTTCTAGAATTTTCAGAGTTGAATGAAGGAGATAGTCTGTAGTGTTCCATGAATCAAAACGGCGTCGTATTGAGGCTTATACATCACCCTTATTTATACTACTTGGATGGTATGCTTAAATTAGCGTGGATAGCTATATAAAAAAAAAAAAACTACATAATATGTAGTATTCCCTACTATTTTAGCCTTAGACGTTGCTTTGTTTAGTCTGAAGCCGAGAGATTTATGGCATCTAGCCGACAAAAAGAAAATGAAATCTGTGTAAAATTAGCGTCATTTGAAATTAAATACATTGGTACCATAATTTTTCGTTCTGACACAGACGAAGACAAAGACAAAGAACAATCTAAAAGCTACGAATTCTCACGCCAACGATACTAATACGCATGTAATTTCACTTTCTCGTTCTCAAATTAGGATTCCATGTGTGTGTGTTGATCTGAAATTTTTAGACTGTTTTTTTTGTGTGTTTTTTATTGACTGGATTTCTCGTTCTCTGATTTTGAATTGTGTTAATTTTTTTTGTTAGGCTATTGACGTGACTGTTTTCTTCGGCGCCTATTTCTCTTTGCTCGGCTCGAGAACAGACGCAGCAGCAGATACCAATAAATTTCCCGCTTAAAGAAAAAGGGGTTTTCCGTCATTATGTGGTGCGTGAAACAGCCTATTTAATTTTGAAAAGCCTCTAAAGCTCAATACGTATATTACACAAATTCACCCTTTTTTCTTTTGCTGGTCATTTGGTATTTTTATTAGATCTTCAATAGAAAAGCCTAGAAATCGTGCACAAACGACACTTAACAAGGCAACAACCGTCTTACTTTAAAGAGTGAAACAAAAGCCAGCAAACGAATGAAATGTTTCCGGAGACTAAAGCCCAAACCAAGAAAGATTACAACCATAAATTAACCTTAAACGACAAGCAAGGAGATACAAACTAGAACCAGAATCAGTTAAAGTGAATAATACTAGATCTAAACCAATCTCGGAAAACTTCAACGAGAGCTAAAAAAAAACCCGGAGACTTACATTTAGGTAAGGAGGTTATAATGAAGAAGAAGAATCGGCACGCAAAAGATCCACTATCCGTCCCCGAAAAACAAATTGGAGAATAACTTGTCAAATTAACCAGCTTGACAAACTCCTGAGTCGGAGGAAGAAGACACAAGAGCCCCTTTAACAGCAAAGTAACTCAATGCGTCACTAGAGGGCCGAATGCAAAAAGAATTTTTGAGGACAGTCAAGTCCACCAAAAGTAAACACGGATTTAGACCATTCTATACAACCTCGAAGCTCAAGGATTGGAAGCAACTTCTGTCGTTTGGGAATTGGTGCAAGTGTGAACCAGCAAGGATTAGGGTTGTACCTAGCTATCACCCTTGTCCAAGCAGACATAGAGGCAATCATCGGTTATTCCCATGCGTGATCGTGTTGCCTCGAGCTCAGGGGAGGCGATGAGTGATCGGAAACTCTTGGACACGAGATATAAGGTTGGACGAAGGATTCTCTGGATACGAGCCAAACAATTGTCGATGATGTCGTCCGGTAGGAGGAGACTCTAATGATTTCTTTGAGAAAACACACTGTTTGCCTGTTTTTACTTTTTCTTACTCAATGTTCCGATATTGATTCGGTCGTCGCTTAGTCGTCCTTTTATCAGATCAAGTGTGACAAATCCGAAAAACTATAGAAAGCTGTATCTTTCACAACACTCCAAACGTGCTTGCCATTCCGTATTTCCAGACATCAACTTTATGCCATTTCTTTTACTTACAAACTAGAGTCATTTTTTGTGATCCATCATCCATGCCAAAACAAATTGTGAAAAGGATAATCCATACCAAATTTAGATACACTCATTAATTTTGATAAGAATATATCAATCAATAACAGAGGAAATTTACTGGTTTCATGGAAGGTACTATCAAGACTTTAATAAGGGTCCTGGACTGAGCCAAGTACCTACACAAGTCTCAATACGGATTTTGATGATTTGGGCATAGAATGAAATATAAATTAGTAACCCAAAAGTTTCTTCAGAACGACATCGTATTGAGGCGGTAAGTGGGAATCTTTTCTAATAATAATACAAAATAAATCCCATATTTTACAAATTAATTTGGCTACTGATAAGTACATATGAAAAAAGGGATGATTATTTTGGTTGGTTGGATTCCGAATAAGTTTCGTCTAATCTTCATATCCACATCTTTCTTTTTGCAATTATTAGTCCTTCTTGATACTTGGATGGTATGCTATATACACTGAAGAAACTCATGTCAAAAAAAGAAAATCGAATTTAAATAGAAAACACATTTTTTTATTTTGTAATCTGTCTCTCTCTTGCTAGTCTCTTCCAACCAAAATAATTCAGAAAAATACAAATAAAGTAAACGTCTATTTATTTATATATACACACACAAGATAGTGACTAATGTCCCCATATTATAGAGATTAATAATTGGACCTCATATTCTTACACACAACCCAATCAGCCACAAACCTTCACAGAAAATAACAAAAACAGAGAGAAAACACTATGGAGATTCCGCCGTCGACATCTCCGGTGACTCCGCTCCGCCGTAGAAATTCCATAGCCACGACAACGGCTGCGATCAACTCCGATATTCCTTTCGCGATCGATTCGTCGACGCCGACGTCTTTCGATTTTGAGCTCATCACGCTGAAACCATCCTCCTTCGTAGCCTACACATCACTCAGAGATATCCTCTCATCTCCGAGTAGCTCCTCCTTCAACATACCGTCGATTAACGGTGGCATCTCTCCCGGTGTATCCACCGTCGGAGATATCTCAATTCGCAACCCTTTAGTTAAGCAAGCCGCTTGGTCATATCTCCAGGCAACGGCGCCAACTTCATCGGAGGACTCTCCTGGTTCTCAATTCCTCCGCCGCATATGGCTCCACTTTTCCGCCGGAATTCAGTTCCTGAGACGCATGATTGACTGGATTTTCCAGTCGATTCGAATTCCCTTTATTGTCAAATAGCTCACATCAAATTCTCGGAGATAAAATTGAATATTACTTGAATTTCAGGAGTTGAACACAAGTGTTTGTATAAAATAAAAGTGTTGCAAGAATCAAAAGATATTCAAGGAAAGATTTTTTTCGAATTCTTCAAAATCTGTTTTTTCTTGTTCTGGCAAGTTCCTTCCTTCAGGATTTTCTTCTATTAAAGCTTTTACTGGATTGTCTATGATCAATCAAAAATACATGCAATGGACTCGTAGACAAAGTTGATTCCCTGACATAAACCAGAAGGAGGAGATTGGTTTTGTGAAAGAAATGAGTGAATATGTTCATGAGATGTTCACAAGCAAAGTGAATAGTAAGGTTTTGTAACACAGCCAATTTAGGATCCTTTTGATGGAGATTAAAGTTGCTAGTTCATACTCACCATCCATGATACAATGATGTCTCTCCTATCCAATCGAATCGGATTTTTGATAGGATGGTTATGAGAATGAATAAGATTCCTTATCCAAAGAACGAATCTTCTTTATTTAACATTTGGTAGTGTGCAGCTTACCAGCATATCCGATCAAAGTAAACAGAAGGAGAAAGGAATTAGATTGATATGATTAAAGGAAATGGGATAACACAAGCAAAGTGAAGTTTGAGATTGTTTGAAAATGACGCTTCCGTTGATTTTATATCTCACTTGGAAAAACCTATTCTATTTGATAAGATAAACTAAAGTCGAGATAAGTTAACAAACTGAAAAACAAAAGGAACATAAACCTAAAGGAAGGTCACAGCAAGTGGATTTGGCATTTGGAGGAAGCTTAGGAAGAAGAGCAAAAGGGGTCTTGAGTGAGTTGCAACTTCTTGTCATCATCTACGTTAGCATCAACTCCCACTTTCATCACTTGAAGAAACTCCATCTCCAACAAGAAACGTTTCACTTGGCTCAGTTCTCCAGCACTTTCATCGCATTTCCATCGATGCTAACATCGCGAAAACCACCATTGTTACGCCAATAATCTAAACTTTCACACATCAGCTGCAACGTTACATCTCCAAGCTCATCTATAGCCTTTTGTAAAATAGCTGGACAAAGCTTAGGCTCAAGAGAGCTTCTTTATGCCGTCTTCTTCTTCTCTCAATGTGGCCCTCTTTGGGATGATGATAAAGTAAATCAGAGGCGTCGAATTAGAGATGGTGTTGAGATGATGAGTGACGAATCATCGTTGGGAACAGATTCCTCCATCTCTTGGAGAGAATCGTTGTGGAAGCAGCTCGTTTAGTGGGAAGCAAGCATAAGATCTGGGAAAGTAACTCATCTGGAAGGGAGCTAATTGCATCTCCAGAGCAAGACTCTGCCTTTTTCGCATCCATGATCAGACAATAGATACAACTGTGTTTGAAAATCAAAACGCTAGAGGCCGATGAAATTTAATTAAAAGAATTTTCCAATTTACTTCTTGCTCTGTAATCCGATTGCTGAATTCGAATTCCAGATTAAACCCAAAATCTCCGGTTTAGCGGATATGGCCACCCTCTAGCCCGGTTCAAAATTCAAATATTGTTTGGGCACTGTTCCAATTTTATTCTTATTTTTAATAACAACAATTCAAGTTTAATTTTCTGACAGTATTGCTCCCTATATAAATTGATATGAAATATGGCAGTGACACTTATGAAAAAAATAGAAGATACAAAAGAAAACTATTGAAGCTTAAATGTGTACTTTATTTTTTTTAGCTAATGAGCTTAAATTGTGTACTGCGCTCACAGTAAAGAATAGCATCATAAGATTTCAACCACTAAGTTTAAATGCATTTATAGAAGCAATAAGCCAATAACTAATAAATAACTTTTTTTGGTTAAAAGGATCAATAACTAATACTTAATACCTAATAACTAATAAATAATTACGCAATAAAAAAAGAAATTATACAAATTAATTAGAACTATGGCATACCCTCTTTACAGATTGGTTAAACCTCTTCAGGGGAATTTTTTTTTCTGAGTGATGTCAGTGGCAAAGATGTCAAGGATCATCTTAAAGAAAAATACTTGAAAGCTAAAGCTTAGGCATCGGGCACATCCGGAAAATTCAATTTAGTATAAAACATATGTTGTGCTTCTTTTACCACTTTATGTGATCATCATCAACTTTATGAACAGCATGTTTAATATTATGGATAAATGGATCCGGATACCTATTTTAATTAGAGACTGTGACGAGTCCTAATACATAAAGCTCGTGTACACATGATTGTGTGGGCGAAGACTTTCGTACGTGGACTTTAGTGGACTGATCGTCGAGTTACATATCTAAATTATACATTTGTAACAAATTAGATTAGATGTGTATCTCTATCTTACGAGTCAAAGAGCTTGTAACTAATTAAGCTTATTATGGACATTATCCTCAAAGAAAAACTATCGTTTGTTAAATTCAAAAGTAGGGATCGATTTTGCACGCTTTCTTTGTATTTGTGGACGTGCAATTGGATGCTAGAAGAAGTACATTTCTAATAGTTTGCCTAGTGTATTTGTTGATCAGATACTCTATTGGTCCTCAAATATCTTTGGTGGGCCTCTTATTTGCGAATGGGCCCACACCAAATCTACTACTCCTCTCTGTCTCGCTCCCTCCAAAGGCCAATCTATCTGCTTGTCTTTTCGTCACTCACATGTCTCCTCGTCATCATGAAATTCACATATACAATTATATCCGACATAATTGTGATTAGGTGACATATTCGGTAGAGTAGATGGAATTAGTAGTTTTAACAAAAACCGGTCGCACAACGATTTTGTAACTCTTACGGTTTGATTGTTGTGTTCGGAAATGGGGAAAACTTTTCTCTTCTATATAATAAAAGGAAATATTCCAGCTGTACTGTAAAAGAAGAAAATTTTGATATAGCAAAAAACTTCTTTTCGTTATGGACTTAGATGGAAAATTTTCCCACTCTTTATCTAATTGAGTGTAACTTTGTCCGACTTATTTTTGTTATTCTATCATGTAAGAATTGAAAACCCATAAACCAAAATTTTCTAGGTTTTTTGGACCGGAAAGGCAGAAACCATAACGGTTTAATTACCAATACGACTTATCTTTTCCCAAGTTTTATTGCTCTCTAATAACTCTCTTAAGAAACGAATAAGTCTCTACACTTTGGTTGATGTCAATTCCAATAACCTAAATGAAGTTAATACCATCTAACTAGTTTGGTTCTATGTGGGGTTATAAAATATAAACTCTATGAAGGTAGAATGTTAATCAAAGAATCGGCATTATTGAGAGAAAAGGAGAGGTAGGAAGTAGGAATTGAATAAGGGAACATGGAGCTTTGAAAGATGGATTGCTAAAATTGGAAAGCGGCAACAGAAAGGTGACATTTAGTGAATGATAAGAAGAGAAATGGAGTTCTTTTAAAGACATGGCAAGTAGTGTGATGACGAAGAAAGAAAATAAAAATAAGAAGAGAGGAAAAAATAAAATTCGTAGCATCATCATGATCATGATAATAATTATTAGTATTTCTTTCTTTCTTTCTTTGAAGAGGTGAGCGAAAGAGAGCAATGAAGGTGGAATTAAATTCGTATTTATAATCTGACGTAACGCTCATTACAATTCTCAACTGTCTCAATTACTATTGCATTTATATTTTGGTTTTAATGATCTCTAAATCTTAACATTTTGAACAGCTGTTATCAAAAAAAAAAAAAGATAAATTGAAGCACCTTCTTCTGTTTTTTTAATTTATTTTTATTTAAATGCTCTGAACTACTTTCCTCTTCGATTTTAACCAGTTTTCATCTTTTTCACTCTTCTTGTACTTCTTCGTCGGCAGATTTTTCTCTTTTAAAATATTTTATAATCTTACCACTCCTCTGTTTCATAATCTGAAGCACCCAATCTAACTATGTTTAGCTATTACACATATAAAAAAGATTAGATTTTTATCACTTTGTTTTCTTTTTGCCATTTTCAATCTCATGTTCTAGATTTGTCTGCTTTTTGTCTTTAATCAACCATGCAGTTGTTCAGGACAAAATCTTGTTATGGATTCTTTAGCACAGGAAAGGAAAATTCAGTTTTTAGGCCTATGATTAGGCTACAAAGTCTGAAAGACTTTTTGGATGAACAGAGATCTATCTCGAGTTAACATAATAATAATAAAGAATAAAAAATAAAAAATAAAAACAGGGGAATTTCGGGTGTGTATGAGTTTGTGGGGTCAAAGTAACCATGTGGGACCAAAAAGAAGTTCTTGTCTGATCGCTAACCATTTCATTTTACCACTCTTTCTTTCTTTCTCTCGTCTGAGCTACTTTTTCAACAAGTACAAGGAATCTATATAGTTTTCTCTTCAGCTTTTTCTTTTTATCTGGGGATCAGGATCAAGCTACATCTTCACAAGTCAATTTTGATCTTCCTTTTCGTGATGTATAAGCAATCTCTCTGCCACGCTAAGAATGTATACTTTTGCTATAGTCTTCCACACAAAACGTCTAATTCTCTTATACATCCGAAAAACAGAGTATCACATTAAAACATATCCTAGAAACAGAGAATCTCAAAAGATTGGAAAATCTAAGCTAGGTCATCGATTTCCGTTGTAAGTGTTTTCAGAAAATTTGATGGATAAGATGATCTATAAGAACTTGGGAGTAGAATACGAAGACAATGACACATGTTTTCACAATATATATATATAGAGAAATTTTCTTCCATTAGAGAACCCAAATGGTAGAAAAATGTTAAGAAATAATCGAAAAGAAAAAAAAGAAAAGTTAGTGCTATTCGCGCTCCACCCTTTTTGGTTTGAAATTTCGTGAGTAGGAAAACCCTAATTTCAACTCCTACCTTCTTCTCCGGGTTTTGAAAAGTGGAGCGTGATTAGCACTACTCTCATAAACAACAACTACATTCGCAAGAAGAAAAAAAAAAGAGAAAAATAAATAAAATAAAAACTTACATAAAAAAAAAGACAGGAGTTTTGGAGGGTTTTTTTGGTTTAACTGGTGTCTTTTCAGTTCCTCCGAGTCTTGCGACCAGAAGAAGCAGCGGCTGGAGCGTTTGCGTTGGCGTTTGAGGCGTTTTCATGGAGGAAATCAAGAAGAACGGTGCTTTTGCATTTAGGGCATTTTGGGTCGTCTTCTGAGAGCATAACGTACATGAGACAACGAGGACATCCGACAAGAACCATCGAGGTTGTCTCTGGACTTGTCGAGTATCTCACAGACGGCTCGTCCTGGTTCATCTCCGACGAGACGCACGAGCTAGGCGGTGACGTTGGTGAAGTCGTCGCAGAGCGGCTTGGAGATCGAACCATCCTCCTCTGGCTTGACGTAGGCGGAGAAAGATTCAGCTTCAGCTCCAGCTTTGGACTTCTTCGACTCATCTTCTGTGTTGAATTGGATTTGAATTAGTTTAGACTTCAGACTAGAAACAAAAATAAAGTGAAAGTGAGTTTGGTCAGAGAAAAAATACCTTGAAACCTTCGGATTGAGAAGGAGAATTTCTGTGATCTCAAAGACTTTTCTTACTTCAATCACAAAGAGTCTCTCTTCTAACTGGTGGTTGGATTGCTTCAGCTTAGGTCTTTATATACAAGAACGAACACAGAGAGAAAATTAAAGGGAGAGAGATAGATTTCTCATTAAGGCTTAATTTAATTATGAGCGAGAGAGAGGAGTGAGAGAGAGAATCATAAAGATTGAATTGAAGTATACTAACTAGCTAGATGCATATATATCAGATGGTTAAATTGCTTTAATTCTGCCTCAAGAGTATCGAATTTAATTACTTTTCAACTTTAAACCAGTACATTTTTATCTTGAAATTTAATAAATACACAAGGAAAATCTGTAGATATTTGCAGGAATCCAATTCATTGCTTATTAAATATAGGAGGAAAAGAACAAGAGAGGTGTTTAATGGCTAATACACAGAAATCAAATTAAATACTCAACAGACTACCATTATTTATTGGGGGAATTGTGAATATACCCCATTTTTTGAGACCTCTTGTCC
>OVBC01001851.1:0-19616 GCA_900406465.1 Noccaea caerulescens
AAAATTCCAACATCCCGTGCTTCTCAAGCACGGGTCAAGATCTAGTACAAAATTATAGTCGAAACAAGAATAAAAGTAGAAAAATTACCTAACATTGAAAATTATTATACCTGGTAATCATTTTTTTTTTTTTGTTAAAGCCATTTACGTTTGTTGTAGTCTTGTAGCTCATAGTGTTGTTTTTCCATTCGTTCTAACTATTTATTCCAACTATTTGTTATGTATGTTATACTCTAAAACATGTTTTGTGTTCTACATAAAATATGTTTGTTTTTGCTTAATTCGATGGTTAAGGATTTGATTATACATCGCTTGTTTTGCTTCACTATTGAGATCCCTAATGTTCATTGCTCAAAACATTTTAGACAGTGACGTATCTCCTTATCCAATTCAACCAATAAAAATTTCAGAAATATTATAGACCATATAAATTTTAAAATACAATTAACTTATCCAACGGTTCAGAAGCAAACCACGCTAAGCCCAAAAGGCTTCGTTATCCCCAAGCCACACGAACAATACGTTTAGCCAACTGTGAGAGTGACCAAATTGATACAAAGAGCAAAGAGGAGGAAGAAGAAGAAGCAGAAGTGGGAGAAAGGAGCGATTTTTGACAAAAATGGCGGCGGATGCTCTGAGAATTTCGAGTTCCACTTCCGGCTCCGTAGTTTGTAATCTTAATGGGTCACAGAGACGACCTGTTCTTCTTCCTCTGTCTCATCGTCCTTCCTTTCTGGGTCTTCCTCCTCGTGCTTCATCTTCTTCAATCTCCTCTTCTCTTCCTTATTTTCTCGGTAAAGCTCGTATTGGGCTTGGCTCTTCGAAGCAATCATCACACAGAAGGAAACAATTCTCTGTCTTCGCCGCTGCCGAAGGTCTTAATCTCTCATCTCTCTCAGAAAGCTTTCATCTTTATTTACCCAATCTCCATTTTTGGATTACGAGTTTGAAATTTACGAATTGTCTTCTAAGTGTTCGTTAAATTGCCTGTGATAAGTATTTCTACTAGTTAAGCTCACTCTGTAGTGTTAATTGGGCTTTGATTTCTGTTGTATGAATCATAATTGTTTAAAGTTTCATGCTTTATGATGTTTTTGCTCTTTGAGTTTCATCAATTTGTGTGTGTTTTCTGATGTTCTTTAGGAGATTCGAAGCGTTCTGTGCCGCTTAAAGATTACAGAAACATTGGTATTATGGCTCACATAGACGCCGGAAAAACAACAACCACCGAGAGGATTCTCTACTACACGGGAAGAAACTACAAAATCGGCGAAGTGCACGAAGGAACAGCTACAATGGATTGGATGGAACAAGAGCAAGAAAGAGGAATCACAATCACTTCAGCTGCAACCACAACCTTCTGGGACAAACACAGAATCAACATCATCGATACGCCTGGACACGTCGATTTCACGCTTGAAGTCGAACGTGCGCTCAGAGTTCTCGACGGAGCCATTTGCTTGTTTGACAGCGTTGCTGGTGTTGAGCCTCAGTCAGAGACTGTGTGGAGACAAGCTGATAAATACGGTGTGCCTCGTATCTGCTTTGTGAACAAGATGGACCGTCTTGGAGCTAACTTCTTCAGGACTAGAGACATGATTGTGACTAATTTGGGTGCTAAGCCGTTGGTGCTTCAGATACCAATTGGTGCTGAAGATGTTTTCAAAGGGGTTGTTGATCTTGTGAGGATGAAAGCTATAGTTTGGTCAGGAGAAGAGCTTGGTGCCAAGTTCAGTTACGAGGATATACCAGAGGATCTTGAAGATTTGGCTCAAGACTATCGTGCGCAGATGATGGAGTTGATTGTTGATTTGGATGATGAGGTCATGGAGAATTATCTAGAAGGTGTTGAGCCTGATGAGGCTACGGTGAAGAGATTGGTTAGGCAAGGAACCATCACAGGGAAGTTTGTGCCTATTCTGTGTGGCTCAGCTTTCAAGAACAAAGGTGTGCAGCCATTGCTTGATGCTGTTGTTGACTACTTGCCTTCCCCGGTTGAAGTTCCTCCGATGAACGGAACAGATCCCGAGAACCCGGAGATCACTATTATCCGGAAACCTGATGATGAGGAGCCGTTTGCTGGTTTAGCCTTCAAGATCATGAGTGATCCTTTTGTTGGCTCACTTACGTTTGTGAGAGTTTACTCAGGGAAACTCACAGCTGGTTCTTACGTGCTGAATGCGAACAAAGGAAAGAAGGAGAGAATCGGAAGACTCTTGGAAATGCACGCAAACAGCAGAGAAGATGTGAAAGTGGCTTTAACAGGAGACATTGTCGCTCTTGCTGGTCTCAAAGATACAGTCACTGGTGAAACATTGAGTGATCCTGAAAATCCTGTGGTTCTTGAACGTATGGACTTCCCTGATCCCGTCATCAAGGTGGCCATTGAGCCGAAAACGAAAGCGGACATCGATAAAATGGCTACGGGATTGATCAAGCTCGCTCAAGAAGACCCGTCTTTCCATTTCTCACGTGATGAAGAGATGAATCAGACCGTGATCGAAGGGATGGGAGAGCTTCATCTCGAGATCATCGTTGACAGACTCAAAAGAGAGTTCAAGGTTGAGGCTAATGTTGGTGCACCGCAAGTGAACTACCGTGAGAGTATCTCAAAGATATCTGAAGTGAAATACACACACAAGAAACAATCAGGTGGTCAAGGACAGTTTGCTGATATCACGGTCCGGTTCGAGCCGTTGGAAGCAGGATCAGGATACGAATTCAAGAGTGAGATCAAAGGAGGAGCTGTGCCAAGAGAGTATATCCCCGGTGTGATGAAAGGGCTTGAGGAGTGTATGAGCTCCGGTGTGCTTGCTGGTTTCCCGGTTGTTGATGTCCGCGCTTGTTTAGTCGATGGATCTTACCATGATGTCGACTCGAGCGTGCTGGCTTTCCAGCTCGCTGCGAGAGGAGCTTTCCGGGAAGGGATGAGAAAAGCGGGACCGAGAATGCTTGAGCCTATCATGAGAGTTGAAGTTGTTACACCTGAAGAACATCTTGGTGATGTTATTGGTGATCTTAACTCTAGAAGAGGTCAGATCAACAGCTTTGGAGACAAACCAGGTGGTCTCAAGGTACGTTATTTCTTCCTCAGAACACAACGAATGATAAAAAAAAAAAAAACACGAATTTACTGATGATAATCTGGATTTGGTGTTGTTGTAGGTTGTGGATTCGCTGGTTCCATTAGCAGAGATGTTTCAGTATGTGAGTACATTGAGAGGGATGACAAAAGGTCGAGCTTCATACACAATGCAACTGGCTAAGTTCGATGTTGTTCCTCAGCATATTCAGAACCAGCTTTCGTCCAAGGATCAAGAAGTTGCTGCTTAGATGAAAATTTTGTTCTTTTAAACTTAATTGTGATTTTGTTTGGTTTTATACAGAAAAGTAAGCAAATCAAATCTATTAAAACAAGGTGTTGTTATTGTTTGAAAACACATGGATATGACTGAAGAAAAATGTTACATCAGAATAGTTTTGAAAAATGGGAAGAATCCGATTTCTGGTGATGAGAGTTTATAAATCTGCGAAATTAAAACTGAAATCGAATGTCTTTTCTTCTGGGGTTTATTTCATCTGGACGATTCCTGAGCTGATAAGCTTTTGGATTTTGTTCATCACCATCGGGTTCTGCATATGTTTTTGTGCTGCTGCTGGATTCTCCTGGAGATCAGACAAAACCTGTTCCAAGAACATGGAGATAACTCAGACCCAATCATAGAGAGATTTGTGAAATGTGACAACATCTAGAGAAGTTTGAGGTCTGTTTCTTTACCTGTCTCATTACAGGATCTGTGAGAATGTTCTGGATTTCTGGATCTTGCATTCCCTTTGCCTGTAAAGAAAGAAAGAGCAAAATCCCAAATTTTGTAACCCAAAATCACTGATTTCTCTTTTAACTAATAAGGATATCTTCTCTGTAAGTAGTCAGAATCTAACCTGTCTTTCTTTTAGCTCCTCAGGAGTAAGGTCACCACGGTTTGCTTTGTTGATCTGTTGTACACATCTGCAGCATAAACAGAGTTTATAATATGTTACAGAGGCATATTGACGAGTGAATAATCTCGCAATGACTTTACAGTCCTATATATGTTACCTTCTAACACCGTCGAGAAGCTCCTGATTGTTAGGATCATGTTTGAGACCTTCCTGGTATGTTTCCATGGCATTGTCATACTCCTTCATGAAGAATTGGACCGCACCTTTTCTGCTGTATCCCTTTGAGAATGTCGGATCGAGCTCGATACATTTCTCTGCGTCCTTTAGTCCTTCTGGCATGGCTCCTAGCTTAGTGTAACATGCAGCTCGGTTGCTGTACGCCTATACAAAGGAGCAAACAAAGTTATAACCTTTGAGCACAACAATGAAGCACATATGATGATGAAATTAGGCTTACTCTCGGGTCTTTAGGATTCCTTTTGATCGCTTCAGTGTAATGTCTCACAGCATCAGGATACTTTTGCTCCTTGAAAAACTCATTACCTGTGTTACAAGAATGTTATCTCAATCTCCTCCTATACATAAACAAGATAGAATTGCAAATCCAATAAGTACCTTTCTCACGCTCCTCATCGCCGATACTGGGATCAAAATACTCTTGCTGCTCCAACTCTTTCTTTGCTCTCTCTGCCTCATTCAGTCTCTTCAAAGTCTCTGGGTTACGGTGCTCTGTAAGAGCTTTCTGGTAAGTCTCAATCACAGGCTCATAGTCTTTTGAGCATTTAGCCATCTTCCCAAGAGCTGTTCCTTTCCTAGTCAAAGCTTTAGCTACCATCTTGTAATCTGACCTAAGTTCTCTACCTCTTTCAACTGCCTTATCACAATCCTTGATGCACTCATCATACTGAATCAAACACATTCAAACATCTTAGACTCATAACCAAATCACTCTAGATTCTAATGCCAATAATATTAAATAAGAGAAGACTTTTACCTTTCCCATCTCCAGATGAACAGCAGCACGGTTTGTGATATAAGAGATATCTTCATCATCAATCTCCATGGCCGTTGTGTAATGCTGAATAGCAGTTTCGAAGTCCTTCTTCTTGTACGCAGCATTCCCCAACTCTTTCTCCTTCAGAGCTTTCTGTTTCCTCTCCTTCTTCTCCTTTTCTTCTTCTCCAACCTCCGGCTCTGGCTCAGGCTCCGGTTCTCGCTTCTTCTCTACCTCAGGCTCCTTCCTCTGAGGCACAGCCATCTCATCCTCCTGAACCTCCTCCACTTCATCTCCCGTCTGTGTCCTGAATTGAACATTCAACAAAACTCCAAGAGCTTGCATCACCCTCTGGTCTTTCAAGTAAAGATTGAGATTGCTAGGGTTTTTCTGGATTTCCTGCATCATGTTAACGAAATCAGGCTGTTTCAAAAACCCTCTCGTCGAAGCATCCGCCGTCAATTTCGCCCACATCTCCGGCCCCTGAAAAGCATCCCCAAACGGATTCGGCGGAGCGGAGCGTGACCTAGACGCGGAAGCTTGCGCATCTGCTAATCCAGATTTCAAAGCTTCGTTGCTCGGATCAATCTCAAGCCCTTTACTATACGCATCGACGGCTTCTTCGAACTGATTTAGCCCTAAGTGAGCAGCACCGAGACGGCTATATCCTTTTCCCCAATCAGGTTTAAGCTCAACGGTCTTCTTCGCGTCTGAGAGGGCTTCTTCGTAGTGATGAAGCGACGCGTGAGCAGCGGAACGGTTCGAGAAGAGTACGTGATTGGTTGGAGCTAGATTGATTGCATCGGTGAAGTGATTAACGGCGGCGTTGAAGTCACCGGAGGAGAAAGCTGCGTTTCCTTTAGCTTTTGCTTCGTCTGCCATAGTTGAATCTGAGAATTTTGCAGAGCTCTCTCTTTTTTTGGTTTGTGTTCTTCTGGAAGATACCTTGAGGGGTTTTTAGTTAAAGAAATAAGAAACTGTTTGGAAACGAGTATAAGTATATGTAAGACAGAGTGTTTGTCAGGGTTTAAAAATATCCTCACCACGTTTATCTAAAACATGTGGTTTATATCAAACGACGTCGTTTTATTTATGTCGTCCCGTCGACTTCGTCGTTTCTCTATATTGTCCCGTCGAGACCTCTCCGATACGATTGTTCAGAGATCGATTCCCATTTTCTGATCGAAAGATCGAGAATTTATAGATTTTGATGATCGATTCGATTCAGAAGCAGCTTCTGATTTGGAAATCCAGGTCTCGGAGTTCCTGAAGTTTTAGGTGAGGATTTTTCTTCATTTCTAACAATTTCACTTTACCTGCTTCAATATTTCTGTGAATTTTCGTGATCTCACTCGTTTTTCATGTTTCTGATTGTGCATTACGCATTTCGTGTTGAAAAGTTCGCATTATTCTGTCCAAAATCAATGCTAGTGTTTTGCCCACCAAGTGTTTGTTTTAATTCCTGTACGAATCTATCGGTTGAAGAATCTATGAAATATTGAGACTTTATGACTTAATTCATTTGAGTTTTTGACTGTTCAAGTATCAGCTCTAGTGTTTGTTCTCTGTTACTGTTTATAATGGAGGACTAGAAGAAACTAGAGGCTTTGTCAGATTCGTATCAACTGATCTTTGTTTATGGTATATATGGTTTGTAGGAGAAGAGATAGAAGCACACTTTGGGAGCTACTCTGATGAATGGAGGAGGCTCGAATAGTTTGCGATCAGCGTTCTCTTACTGTGTACAACAAGTACGAAACTATGACTATCATCACTACCTCTGCCTCCTTGAGCTCCCACCTGAGATGCGTAAAGCCGCGTTCGCACTCCGAGCTTTCAACGTAGAAACCGCAAGAGCCATGGATGTTGCATCCGATCCCAAAATCGGGCTAATGCGTTTACTATGGTGGCAAGAAGCAATCGACAAACTCTACACCAAGAAACCCATAAACCATCCAGCTGCACAAGCTCTCTCTTGGACAATATCTGAGCATAACATCAGTAAGCCGTGGCTGAAACGCTCGGTCGAAGCTAGAATCCGAGACGCTCAAAGAGAGGCGGACGATATGCCCGAGAGCATCGAGGAGCTAGAGAAATACGCGGAAGATACGGTTTCGACTCTTCTCTACAATACACTCCAAGCAGGCGGGATTAGTTCAACGACAGCTGATCACGCAGCTTCACACATTGGTAAAGCCAGTGGTCTCGTCTTGCTACTGAAATCGCTACCGTATCACTGTACCAGAAACCGTCACCAGAGCTACATCCCCGCGGAGCTCGCTGAGAAGCACGGTTTGCTTGTGAAACAGGGCGGACGATCGGAGATCCTTCTTGATGTGAACTCGAGAGAAGGACTATGCAATGTAGTGTTTGAGATTGCGTCTGTCGCTAATGTACATCTCTTGAAAGCCCGTGAACTCTCCGGAAAAGTTCCTCCGGAAGCTAAACCGGTTCTGCTTCATTCCGTCCCGGTACAAGTCCTTCTTGATTCGTTAAGGAAAGTGCACTTCGATGTGTTTGATCCCAAGATTCAAAGAGGTGTTCTTGGTGTTCCTCCACTTTGGTTTCAGTTTAAACTCAAGTGGTACTCATGGAAATCTATGTTCTGACTCTGCTTTCAAACACATTACATTAAACTTCTTATATTTCTCCTTGTAATGGTGATGGATACAAAAATAAAAGAATGTGTTTGTCTTCTTTCTCTTTCAAACAATATACAGTTTCATACAATCTATCTACATATGTTATAATGGAGCAAGCCCATCTTCTTGCATTTTTATATACAACTCATCTGCTTCACGCCACATGCGTTTCCTACGATAGCATGAGATCATTGTAGTGTATGATACAACATCAGGCTCAACTAGGCTACAAAACAAGTCCCGAGCATCGTCCACATTATCAGCTTTACACAACCCATGAATCATGATGTTATACGACGTAACATCAACAACCATTTCATTACTCTTCTGCATATACTCGAATTCCACCAATGCTTTCTCTATCTTCCCGTTGCTACAGAGTCCATACAACAAAATGCTGTAGGTTCGAACATTCGGAGAAGGCGCGCCGCAAGATCTCATCCATCTGAAGATTTCTTGTGCGACATCGACTCTGCCTGCTTGAAAGTAGCCTTGAATCACAGTGTTGTAAGTGACTATATCGCGAGATAAACCTCTCCGAGACATCTCGTTGAGGAGTTTCATCAAATCCTCTACCCTCTCCAACTTGCAAACTCCGTTTATGAGAGTGTTATAAGTCACTACATCGGGCAAACAACCTTCTCTTACCATCGAACGAAGCATTCGTTTCGCTTCGTCTACATGACCGTCCATACAAAGCGCGTTGATCATCGAATTGTATGTGAACACATCCGGTTCTATAGACATTCGTAACATCTCCTCGTACAACGTCTCAGCTTCCAAAAAGCTCCCTTCTTTCACAAACCCATCGATCAATGCAGTGAAAGTGATCACATTTGGGACTACATTCCTCGTTATCATCTCTCTCAAACCTCGAACAGCGTCGTTACATCTACCAGAGCAACAAAGACCGGTGATGAGAGAGTTGTAAGTCACAGCATCAGCTCTAACTCCACTCTCTTCCATTCGATCGAACAGTTCAAAAGCGTGATCCACCAATCTGTTCTTGCAGAAACTATCGATGATTGTGTTGTAGATGACAACGTCTGCTTTACATCCTATAGACTCCATTTCAACAACCAAAGAGACTGCATCGAAAACTCTGTTCTCTTGACAGAATCCATTAACCAGAGAGCTAACCGTGACGATATCCGGCTCGTAACCGAGTTTCATCATCTTCCCAATCACAGAGAAAGCAATCGAAAGTCGAGAGCGACGACATAAGGAGTTGATTACAATGTTGTATGTGTAAAGATCATGCTTGATTCCAAGAATCTCCATCTGATTGAAGAAAGTGATCACGAGGTCAAACTTCCTCATTTTGGCTAATCTACTCAATAGTTTACTGAAATCGACAATTGAAGGACGAGGACGAGATTGAATCATGTCGGTGAACAAATCGATTGCATCTTTTAGATCAATTTTTCTCCAGTAATCAGTGGCGGTAGAATAAGCTCGTTTCCAGTGACGGCAACAGATAAAGAGATTACCTTTCTCGAGAAGACGACGATTGAGAAATTCTTTGGCTTTCGATGCAATTGAGATCGAAATCGATCTTCTCATTTGTTCAAAATCGAAATCTCTGTTTCTGTGAAAATGGTAAAACCCTCTGTAATAAACCCTATTATCTCCATGGGAGAGGAAGACGATATAGCGAGATATGGAATCCGGTTCGATTTCGGTTTAGAAATTACTAATCAAACCGGATTATGTTTAGAGATGCTTTGGTTTTGATTAATCAATTAACATTAACCCAATGGTGACGTTGTAATGGCGGTGGTAAGTAGCATCATGTGGTCCCACAAATGTATACGTGTCTAGACTGTGTTTTGCATGTCCTCTGTTGTGTCGCAAAGCAGACAGTCGTTGATTATGTGAGAATGAGATCATATGTAAAACACTCCAAAATGTTTAATCGTCCACATGATAATCATTTAATTCACTTAAATTAATGCCCAAGAAAACATTTTTAACTATTAAAACGCATAAAGAAACACAAAATCGTTTTTAACAAATTTGATGTTTGATGTTCTATTTAACAATATTTTCTACACAATATTGTGGTTTAGTTTAAATGCTTTTGCATACGTATTTACGAAAATGATATTGTGCAATATATTAGTTTTAGTAAATGGATATTCATAAGAATTTTTTTTTTTTTTGAATGATGCAAACAGCAAACTATAGTTCCCAATGAAAACGTAATTTTAATAATATTTATTAAGTAACTATATAAGTTTATAAATTACTCACTCACTCTTGTCTTGTAAATAGTACTCCCATATATTAAGAGTACTATCAAAAGGAATAATACATTAATATCTTTGCCCATATAGTCCCACCGAAAAAGGTTAGACTATTGACAAAAAAGTGTAACTAGATATTAAAGCTTTGTGGACAAAAATATACCAGAAGTTCTGCCTTTTCTCTTTATTTAATTGTTAACTTATTATAAACACCAATAGCTCTGTAAAACCATCCTTTGCTTTTTTATAGCTCTCTTTAGTAGTCTTTCAAATTTTCTCTCTCTCCCTCTGCCGACCATGGCTAAGTCTTTTGGTTTCAGAACAGCTCTTCTTCTTCTTCTTTCACTTCTCTTGGTTCGTACTGAGTCACGCGGTCGGTTCGAGCCAAAGATTCTTATGCCCACAGATAAAACGGAAACTGCTGAGCAAGACAAAGACAGTATCGGCACGAGATGGGCGGTTCTTGTCGCCGGTTCTTCCGGTTATGGAAACTATAGGCACCAGGTACACATACATATACGTACACATCTGTACAGATAATCAATCTTATATCTTCTAACTTCTAAGATAACTCTATTGCTTAAGGAATTAATTCTTTAATTTGTTTGTTAAAATTTTCGTTGATGTAATTACTTTGCCTTAATATTGAGTTTTGTTTTCTTTATTTGTTTGACATAGAAAGATTTATTTAATATTTTTCTTTATGATATAATTTTCTTTATCAAAGCCACAAATATCCAATGAATTAGTTTAAGATTAAGATCCTAATTAAGTAAGTTCCCCCATTTCTTAATCTAATTCTGCTTTATCACATGTATAAATTGTCTTTTTGTTTGACAGCGTATATATAAATGTCATTTGAAAAAGAAAAGAATCGTAAATTTTAAAGTAACTAAAATATTTATTGTGTTTTGTTGCTTTTGTATTATAGGCCGACGTGTGTCACGCATATCAAATACTGAGAAAGGGAGGTTTAAAGGAAGAGAACATAGTAGTCATGATGTATGATGATATCGCAAACCATCCACTTAATCCTCGTCCCGGTACTCTTATTAACCATCCCGACGGCGACGATGTTTACGCCGGAGTACCTAAGGTATTATTACTTAATTACTCAGCTTTTCTCTTAATTTAATCCATCTTTGGTCCAGTTAGTGTCTAACAAGGTTTTTATTTTATGTTGTACAACGAGAATCATTTCCTTAGAATCTTATTTGAATTAGAGTATTATACTTTTTCTTTGTCTGTCGCACTCAGGTTATTGATATTTTCTGTAATACGATATAGGATATTTGTCGTGTAAGAGATGGTGACTTGGTCACTACACAACAATTATATTGAATTATTGATAGCGACTCTAGAGACTTATAGTGTGGTAAACCAAACTTAATGTGTGGTCCTTTGATTGGCATCGCTCCTAGATTTGTTTTCACCACTAATTATTTGCCTTTTTTAATAGTTGTACTATTTGTTTCAATATTCACTTTTAAAATATCTTAAAATTCAGGACTATACCGGTAGTAATGTTACAGCTGTGAACTTCTACGCGGTGCTTCTAGGCGACAAGAAGGCTGTTAAAGGTGGAAGTGGTAAGGTCATCGATAGCAAAGCCAACGATCACATTTTCGTATATTACTCTGATCATGGTGGTCCCGGAGTTCTTGGTAACTATTTCATCAACATTTTGCTGATGTCGGAATATAACTTCTGATACTAATTAAAGCTAGTAATAGATTGAATATTCGTTCAAATTTTTTGTCGGTCAGGGATGCCGAACGCACCTTACTTATATGCGGTTGATTTTATCGAAACGCTTAAGAAGAAACATGCTTCCGGAACATACAAAGAAATGGTAAAATTTAGTATATCAATTTTAATTAATTGAGTGATTTAACTGGTTTCTGAAAATTAATGGTAATATTATTATACTTTCTTGTATAATTGTGATTATGTAATGTAGGTTGTATACATAGAAGCATGTGAAAGCGGGAGCATATTCGAGGGGATAATGCCAAAGGACTTGAACATTTACGTAACAACGGCTTCAAATGCGCAAGAGAGTAGTTACGGAACATATTGTCCCGGCATGAATCCGTCTCCTCCATCGGAATACATCACTTGCTTAGGAGATTTGTATAGCGTTGCTTGGATGGAAGACAGGTATGCATATATACTTATCTTATAACTTATAAGTGCTTTTGTGTGTACATATCTATTGGTTTGATATTTGTTGATTCGTATGCAGTGAGACCCACAATTTAAAGAAAGAGACAATAAAGCAACAATACCAATCGGTAACGAGAATTTTTTGTTTTATTCGTTTACACTCATGTTGCGCTTGAAAATGTGAAATGTATATATTGAATCTTTTTATGCCGGTGTGTAGGTGAAAATGCGGACGTCGAACTATAATACATATTCTGTGGGCTCCCATGTGATGGAATACGGTAACAATAGTATTAAGTCGGAGAAGCTTTTTCTATACCAAGGATTCGATCCGGCCACCGTTAATCTACCTCCTAATGAATTACCGGTCAAGTCACAAGTGGGAGTGGTTAACCAACGTGACGCAGACCTTCTATTCCTTTGGCATATGGTAATTGGTCTATTCTGTTTTTTCTTGCTAAGTTATCTAAACCGATTGCAAAGATTCGGTTTACTTAAACCATGTTGGTTTTGGTTTTGTAGTACCGGAGATCGGAAGATGGGTCGAGGAAGAAGGATGAGATATTGAAGGAGTTAACCGAGAAAACAAGGCATAGAAAGCATTTAGACGCAAGTGTCGAATTGATTGGCACGGTTCTGTTTGGTCCCACGGCGAATGTTCTTAACTCGGTCAGAGAAACCGGTTTGCCGTTGGTTGACGGTTGGGAATGTCTTAAATCAATGGTAAAAGTTTCACAATCCTTTAATCTCATCTCTACTTACATACTGTTATTCAAGTTTGTTTACCACATTGATGTTTATGGAGTATAATTAAATTGAAATTTTCTTAGGTTCGCGTATTTGAAACGCATTGTGGATCACTAACGCAATACGGGATGAAACATATGCGAGCGTTTGCAAACGTTTGTAACAATGGTGTCTCGAAGGAGCTGATGGAGGAAGCTTCGGCTGCGGCGTGCGGTGGTTATGAGGCTAGCTTCACGTCGCACCCATCAGTAGTAGGCTATAGCGCTTGAAATATTCTGAGGGTTATATGATCTTAAGTGTTTCGGATTATAATGTTTAATCAAAATAAAGGAAACGTTTTTCTTTCGATATGTTGTTTGTATGTATATATAAGTGATTAAGTGCGTAGCATTAAGGTCGTCCAAGTTCTCGTTTTTTTTTCCTTTTGTTTGGGATTTTGTATTTTCTTTCCTAATACTGTGATAATATAAGCTGATTGTGATACTTCAATCCTTAGGAAGTAGATATAAATTATGTATCCAAAATGCCGAGGAGAACGTTTCTACATGGACATAAAAGAATGTACGTATTCATATTCATAAAACATATTGGTTCACCTGCAAACGCAGTTTTTGCGGGTAGTAGTGGTTATTAGCATTTGCAATCACCACAAATATTTTATGCCATTTCAAACTGTTACAGATTCCTCAAGATTCTTCAAAATCAAAAGCTTTTTTTCAGCAGTGTTTGCGGTTGCAGGCGGTTGCGAGTAGATAATTAAAAAAATAGAAAATAAAAAACATAAATTTATTTAAAATTAGCAAAGAAATAATAATCTTGATTAAGGAATAATATTTGGATATTATAATCATATTATAAATAAATGAATAAATTTGGTATTTTTAGTAAAATTTATTAAAAACATATCATAATTTATATTTATAAGTTCTACAAATTAAAGTTCTCTTGATAAATATTCTCTATATATCTAACAAATAAAATAGTAATCTAAATTTAATTTCCACACTAAATTTTAATAGAAATCATATATTTTATCTAAATTATAGAAATTAAAAGATGAACATATTAGTTATTATACACATATATTTTTAAAAAATTATTATTAATTATGTTGAACTAAAAATTTATAATTGTTCAGTATAATATAATTTTAATATTTTATAATTATATAATGTGTTTATATTGTTAATTTATTGTTTAACTGCTATTTCATCCGCTGGTTAATCAGTTAAAAATATTCTGCAAAAGTATCTGCTCTCAATTGTTATACTAATCATACAACGTAATTACGTGTTTAATCGCAAACTTTTACTTTTACAAACTCTCGTATAGCCATAACCGTAACTATAACATTTAAACCAATAGACCCATAGTCACTAGATAGTGAAATGGATTCGTAAAATGGATTCGTAAAGGAGGGAATTTTAAATAATAGGCCCAAAAATAAATGTTAGGATGAATAGAATGAATACTAAAATGGGCCGTTCTTGTTAACTGCTTTTTATACATATGACAAAGTAACCACAATTAGAGAAAGTGTTTATATCTAAGCAAAATCAAAATGAGAAGGTTTCTTCTTTTTTTTTGACATCAATGAGAAGGTTCCTTAAAAGTTCAAAAATCAACTTGTTCCCATTTCTTTCGCTTATAATTACTGCCATAATTGATATCATATTATCATATTGATCCGAAGAAGACATACAAACCAATATGCAATCATTTCCACCATTTCTATTTCTATTTTACTTTTATACATACTGTATATATGAAGATAGAGTAGTTAAATGAATGTCAAAAATACATGAAATCATGTAATTATTTGTCATCACGCCTTCAGCTGCCCAAAGTGAAATCATGAAGGTTGGTGGTGTGCATATGCATATGTATATATTTTTCGCGCTAAATATTTGACTTTAATAGTCAACGAGTCAGCTTAAACATTAGCATTTTCTTTTAAAAAGATATTCCGGCATAGTATACTATATATTTACGTACAAATATACTTAAATAATCATAAATTGAATGTGGATACCATTTAAATTGACTATAATCAAATTACCAAGTTTAATAACAAAAACGAATTTAATCAGTAGGCTGGCAAAAAGACAAGTTTGAGTTGTAGAGTGACACAAAACAGGTTTGAATTGTAGATGTACCAATTATAATATGTTACAATTTTAAACAATATCTATCTATCGGGTTTTTATTAAGTTTTTAGACACTTATCAATATGGCATTGGGTCAACTTTGGTTATATCATTGGGTCTACTTTTTCATATTACTTGGAGAAAGTTGGTGATAAATTTATAAACGAAATTAAAGCTAATTATATCAGTTGAGTTATAGTATTCGTCGAATAGAGAACATGCAGTAATGTTTTCGTGTTTAATCATTTATATTGCATGAAATAATTAGAAGTTGGTGCATGGTATAGTAATACTTAAGGATAATGAGATTGTTAATTATCTTTAGCATAGACTCGTGTATATACAACACATCATCTGAGCTTTATAACGTAAGTTTTATAGCTATGTAACTTGAATTTTTCTTTGTCCACTTATAAAGCAAGTCAATTATGTTAAATTCTTCTAACCGCTAACAAATATTTACCACATTATTTATTGGACAGACTTGTCTAAATTATACTGCATGATGAACTATTTCTAACTAAGCTCAAATAAAGCATGAAGGATAATTTTTTCTTAATTGTGGTTACCAAAAAAAACTTTTCAAATTTAGCAAGTTATGTTCTTATTGGACAAGAAACTGACAAGTGACAAGTGAAACAAACTTCCCCCACGTGGTTTAATCTCCAGGGCTTTTCTTGTAATGATGTTAAGAGACTTCTAGCTTTGAAGAAATCTGTCCTCTCATTAAATGGATTCAAGCCACGTGGAATGCTCACATTCTCCACTCCCCAGCCTCAGGGCACCTAATCCCGTTTCAAAAATTCAATGCATAGCCGAAGAATATTAGGGTTAAAACTTGGATCCGTTTAACTAAATATTAGGGTTAAAACTTGGATCCGTTTAACTATGAGATGATTAATTTTATGATCCGTTTTATTCTGATATATATGTATATATATATATATACATATATTATTTTTTGATATTTAACTAGCATTTACGGAAATTTAGAACATCAATCGGTTGGTTAGTTATTAAAGAGTGCCGGTTCGCCCAAAAAAGAGAAAGCTCTTCCTTTTTTTTTAAGGCTGCCGCTTTTTGGTTTGCTCTCCAGCTCCCGTGGTTTTCTCAGCACCAGAGTTGGGTTTAGTCTTTGATTTGCGTGCTTTTGCTTGGCTTGTTTTCTTTGTATTTCGTTTTGTGTTTCGGTGAAGGAAGGTCGTTGCTGAAGCAATTTTTGGTTTAGATATGTGTTGATCTAAGTGGTTTTTTGAGATGGGAGGTGCCGGATCTAGTTGATTGACGGTTCAGTTTGGCTACAACCATCTATGCCTTGGTGGATTCCGCACTAGTTCTTCTTGCCACAGTGAGCCTTCTCGTTATGCGTAGCCCGTCTTCCTTTTTCATATGGCTCGTTTCTTTCCTAGGCAAGGGAGTCGGTGTACCCGGTGTTGGTGTGTGGCTCTAAATCTGCAGGTTCAGCTTTTCTTCTTTCTTTTGGAGGTCGTGGTGCTCTCTAGCTAGTTGGATTTCCACCTTCTTCGGTTTTGAGAGAGGTGTTATTCAGATTGGTTAGGCTTGGCTCCTTTCGATTTCTTTGAAGGTTCTATCTAGGCGTTACATGGTCTCATCTGCCGTTGCCGCATCTGGAAGTATTTGAGGATTGTGTGGTCCTATCTTGCCAGATTATGAAGCCTGGGTTCGTGTTACTGAGAGCTCCTTTCTCTTTGTTTCAGGAGGAAGTTTATTGCGCTGGTTGGCCGAGGACATCTGCGTTTTTGACGTCCATTGGTTTTCTTGAGGTTAAGTTTGGTTTTTCTGCGAGTTTGGGTTATCGCTGGTTTCAGGTTTTAGTCGTTTTGCCTCTGTTTTTTAGTGTAAGATATCGGGTTTCTCTTTGTGTTTCCGGGGATTTCAACTCTTTCCTCGGTCAAGCTTCCGGTTTTAGGTTGCATTTCACCTGGCTTCCCTCTTTTGAACTAATGTATTCCACCCTTATATTTTACTTCGATCAATAAATTTTACTCAGATGACAAAAAAAAAAAACAAAAAAAAAAATTGGTTATACTGTAGTTAATTAATTAATGATATAGTAATTTATAGAAGATTTTTGCTATTCATTAGACCTTAATGTATATGCTTAAGATAGTAGATATATATATTCATATATACTAGTTGGATTTTATCAAAATTTAATTATATTAAGAGTAAAGTAGCGAACTTCTACCCCCTTTACCATGCGTACGTATTTAAGATAGTATTATTCGCTGTCTAGTCCATTTTTATACATTGTATTACAAAATTATTAACACTACATGTTTTAGCTTTGAAAAAAAACATTTGTAATAGGGCATGACTCGACAATTGTGGCCCTCTTCATGGTACAAAAGTTTGCTTTAGATGTATCTGGAAACTCTTCTTCGAGAATATATCCCCTGAAATATAACATTGAGTGTACATATTAAACAATAATATATCAGTGTATATATACTAATTAATAATAATTTTTTGGTGTAAAATACTAATTCATAATTGTAATGTGTAATTTCAGCAGGATCTATATGAAAAGTATTTGTTGACATTAAAGAATATTAGATTTATGTAACATAAAACATAAACTATACTAGATTTTCGTGGAAAGGAGAAAATAGCAAGAAATTACCGTAACTATCACCAATAAAAGAAACTATATAGTCTTTCATCCTGATAAAAACTAAATGAATCCTAAAATATATGTATTACATTATTACGTGAAGAATAATTTTTGATAAATAATATTTAATAAACTAAAGTAAAGCCATATTTTTCTATTTGACCACAAAAAGCCATATATATGTTTCTATAGTATTCTATATTCCACTTAGTTGGTGACCAATAGTAACTCACCAAAACTTATATATGTTTATTTTTAACAAAAGAAAACATAGAATTTTCATTTTAATCTATTCTAATAATTTTTTTTTTTTGTAATAATAAACAGCTCAAACATTTTTTCAGAATAGATATCATATTAGATAGATATATACTGTCGATGAGGAAAAATGGATATATCTGGCCATAGAAAAATATTTCAATTTTTGTTTACATGGAAAAATATATCAAACTATTATACAATTCAAACATATATGGATCAGAATTTAAGCTTAGTTTCATGTATTACACACACACAGAGACACGTACATTATATAATAGCATAAGTGTGGAACTAATAACAATATTTTAATCGCATCGTCAAATAGGTAATCGACAAGAGACAAGGTGGGACAAAAAAAATGACACTTTTTAGGATCACGGACTTTACTTTTGCTTCACTTCTATACTTCGTTTCAGCAACACACAAATTAAATAAGAAAAAATCTCAAAGCCTATTTTCCAAATTGTATTGATAAAGTTTCGCTGTATTGTTGATATAAATTTAGCAGAAAACAAACCTTTGCCCTGAAGTCCCTAACCTCAGCCGCAGAACCATCCGAATATTGATGAACTTACCTAAAGCTATACTATAATCTAAATGCAAGTATGCAACTTACCTAATTTAGATTTAAAAGCATTATCTTTTGGTATGGTTGGTTAGTTAATTCGTTACCAAAACATTTTTCCAGTGAGAAGAAAGTTAGAATCATTACCTTTGTGTCCTATACTCGGGAAAAAGTAACAAAAAAACTTCTATCAGTTTCATCTATATAAGACACTAATAAAATTTAGATACTATTTAAAATCCACCATGATATAAGAAATACAAACTTCTAGAAATTAATAATGAATAATTGCAAGCAAAAGACAAATTTTTTTTTTGTTATATCACTTTGTTTTCTTGTCAAAGAACTGTAAATTAATGGAGTATGTATATATATTTATGGGTGAATTTAGTGAATATATCGGTCTAGTACAAAGTTTGCTTATATAATGTCATATGGGTAAAATCTACCATTTCAATGCTAAACTATCTATTTAGGATTTTGGGTTTACAAAAAAAAAAGAGTAATTATAATGTAGGGTATCCAATAATTTGAAAATTAGTTCTCTCTTGTAGTACTATTAACCAGTTGAATTATAATAAAAAAACATCTTTTGCCCTTTTGTCTAATTTTCTTTGTTTCTCTTTCTTATAAAAAACGATGAAAGAAAATAATTAAAAGAACGAAGAAGAAGAAGGAAGCTTATAAGAAACGATGAAAAAAAAGAATTAAAAGAACGAAGAAGAAGAAGGAAGAAGAGGAAGAAAGAACAGGAGAAGAATGAAGAAGAAGGAAGAAGAGAAAGAAATAAAAAAAGAAGAAGAGAATAATGATAATGATAACATTGTTAACGGTTAATTAAGTCAATTATCAATATAATTTCGCATAAATTTGTGAAGATAACAAAGTTAGTTAACCAATACTTCATATTTTCATAAAATGATAAGTAGATTAATATGATAATCTACATATTTTCACATTTTATACATGATAAATTAATGTAAATGATAATTTATGGTATGCTAACTTAGTTAACATGATAATTTTATTTTTGTAATGATATATATGATAACTTAGTTAACATAATAATTACGTATTTTAGTGATATTATAACTATTTTAACACATATTTTTATAATATGCTAATTGGATCAACACTTTAACACTTAAATTAATGTTAGAAATATTTTTTTCTGATTAATGTCATTTTTGTAATAGTCTAAACTATAATTATTAGGAATAGGCGAAAGAGAAATTGCAACAGATATACACGGATAACACTATAATTAAATG
>OVBC01001852.1:0-32313 GCA_900406465.1 Noccaea caerulescens
AACACAACCAATTCATCTCTTCTCTTGTTCTCTCTTCTTCTATAACAAATATATGAATTTCAGGTGATTTGTGAGGATACTGAAGATCTAGAGGGAGATTTAAGGGAACAAATTGTAACTATATATTTGAGGGATACCTTTCCTTATTTTTACTTTTAGGGTAATTAGAAACTAGAACATCGAGACCTACAAACTTTATTGTTATTAACATTTTTTTAAAAATTAATATATGTGTGTAAATTAAACATGAGCCACATTATTGTTCAAAAACATACAGCAACAAATATTAAATTGGGCTCAATCTTCAATCTCACTCTCACTGAGTTTTATAATGGCTTTGGTCCAACATTTAATACCTAAAAACATTAAACAATTCAATTGGGTACTGCTGAATGAATAAATGCTTATTCTAGAATAAAAAACAAATGTTTTTAATAAATTATATATATATATATTTTTTGTTTATAATATATATTATAAGAAACTTAACAAATTATTAAAACAATGTGCTTGGGGCAGGTCAAAATCTAGCCTACACTGTTAATGAGAAACATTCCTAAGAATTTTTTGTTTGTTTGTAATAAGAGCGTGATTATAAAACGTGATTATTCTCATTAATCTTGTAAAATGTAATGTACAAACTATATATAGTGGTGATTCAGCTTAAGTAAACTAAACCACCGGTCTAATGTCTAATACATGGTTCAGCTAAACCATGACTATAATCTAATATTTTGGATATTTTGTTTACATGCATGTTATATACAGAAAACGTCATAAACCATTTCTAAAGTTTTATTTAGATACATTCGGCCAATTAAAGTACCAACTTCTCTTTGAAAACCCATTTAAATTAGTGTGTTTACTTCCAAACTAATCCAAAATTGGCCACTCTTCTCTCGGGAATCACATTGATTCTCTACAACACAATCCTACTTTCCCACTTCATGCTGTTTCTTGCATAGAGCGAGCCTCCAAAGCAGACTCTTTTGTCTGATAAGTCATAAACAGAAAAGGTATACGAGAAGAAAGTGATGCCGGCAAGGAAAATTGGAACTTTTGAGTAAAGTGTTTCAATTAAAACAGTATTGCCAAAACTCTAGATATTAATCTTTCTTTACAATCTTTTCTTGTCTCTAACACAATCTCACAAACTATATATGAACAAAGAGTGATGTTGTTAGTTACGACAAAAGAGAAAAAAAAAAAAGGTCAACTTTTTAGTGAAGTGTTTTGAGAAACAGTTACATTCCCAAAACTCTAGATAGTGAAAGACTTTCTTACAATCAAAGTCTACTTTCTCCAGAAATTTCAGATTATACAAACCCCCTAATTAAGCTTCAAAATTGGTTAAGCAAAGGCCCTTTTCCTCTCCACAATCTCGTTGATTCTCTTCAACACCACCTTACTCTCTATTCTCATACCTTGGATCTCTAAAAGCTTCTGAAGCAAACGCTTAACCAATGCGAATTCGTTTGTAGTATACCATTTCAATTGTTCCTCAACAATGATTTCCAGATCTCTGAAAGCTCTCATCACAAGCCCAATCTCCATTCTTCTTTCCACAAGATTCCCCACAACCTCTATCATCTTCTCTTCAATCTCTTCCACAGATCCAGCGTGACTTTCAATCTCTACCATCTGAATAATCGCACAGAAGGCACCCGTAAACCCCAAGACCCAACAAAAGTTATCTACCAAAAGATTTCTTGGTGGGTTTAACATTCTTCTTATCACAGGGAGAAGCTTCTCCATCACAGGAATCACAAAGTCTTGTTCATCAAGAGGCATGTTTAAGCACCTGAAGATGTAGCATCCTCTGTTAAAGAACTTTGTTTCTTCACAGTGGGATGTAATATAGTCACGTAAATCGACCCACGTGTCGTCCTGGACGTCGAATATCTCTTCTGCAACGTGGTGCACAACTTCTCCGAGGATCTTAAACGTGTTCTCAGAGGTTTCTTGCTTCCCAAGGCAAGTGATGATCAGTGGCTGGAGTTCTCTGATCATTGCAATGTGGATGAGTTTCTCTTTTGAAGTGTGACCAGAGAGCAAGACGTTGAGTTGTCTGATCGCTAACTCTTCGTCTAAAACGTCAAGCTTATTCGATACCACCATTTCCAAGATCTCTAACGAAGACAGTTTCTTCAAATATTTGTACCCTTCAAGACGAAACCGTACTCCATGATCTAAAGGGGAGAAATCAGAGCTGAGTTTTCGCATTTCTGCAGATAACTCTGTCAAGAAACGGCGTTGATCTTCATTGTATTCATACTTGAACAGATTGTTTTCTCGTGAAAGGAACTTCTCGAGACCTTCAAGGCGTAGTTGCAAGAACTGTTCCATCTTCTTCTCCACAAGCTCATTTGCTGACTTCACAAGAATGTGAAGAATACTCTGTATCAAGTCGTATCTGTTTTCAGAATTCAACACCTGAATCCCCATTTTAACTGTAGTTTCTAAACCTAAACACCAATCATCTTCTTGCTCAGGATCAAGCAACACTTTCTCGGCTTCCCCTAGAATCCTTTCCATAAACCGGTTGACAAATTCCAAGTTCTTGATCGGTGGCAAACCAAGAAAGACATCGAGACTCTTGAGTGGTTCGGTATCTGCAAGTGAGAGAATACAGTCGCTGAGCTCGGCCCATCCGCCATTTTTCAACGTAAAAACATTGTAAGCTACGAAAGAGACAAGGTTTCTGAGGATCTTGGCGTGAGATCTTTTGTTTTCTTGCATTGTAAGGCAAGAAATGACAAGTGGCTTGATTTCGTGGAGAGCGACGAGAGATAGTTCGAAGCTGCGATCTCTTAGTTCCTTGAGAGTCTTAGAGAGGAGAGAGATCGATCGTAATCTGAAGACGTCACCGGAAGAAGAATCTTGATACACCATGAGAAGCTTTTTGGTTAAGCAATTTGCGAACTGTTTGACGCAGAAGTTGTAGAGAGCCCTCGCTGGTTTCTGTTCGTCGGCATCGTTACGATTAATGATGAAGAGTTGATCGACAAGAATCGATAATCTTTCGTGGCTTGGAGTTGCAAGAAGATCTCTGGCTTTCAACATAAGATTCGATGATTCTGTCATTTTCCCGAGAAAATTTCGACTCTTCGTCGTCTCAGAATCTTTTTCTTTTTCTGGTAAAAAGGGTTTAAGGATAGTTGAACATATGCGACAACAATCGCTAAAACGTCGTGTTTGCGTTTATAGAAATAAACCGGGCTTAACCTTTATGGAACCATATTTAATTCAGTTCAGTTTTGCGTTTATTTTCCGATATAGTGAACATAAATAAACCAGACTTGTTGACAAAAAAATAAAATAAAAAATAAACCGGACTTAACCTTTATGGAACCATAAATAAATCAATCAATAAAAATGTTTAGCACCCTTTAGAGATCCAGCATATGGTGTCGCTTATAATACCGCCACCACTATCCTTCGGGGGAACGATCCATCCTTAATTGTTGTTTGTTGCAAAGTTTTTTGCAAGCTTCTTCGCAAATGGTCGGATCAGGTTTTTTCACCACTTTCATACACTGGTTCGGGACACAATGTTTGACACACATTTCTACATTTGTTGATTGAGAAATTTGTGCTGAAAACATCATCGTGGATATTGCTGCAATCATGAAAACAGTGCATGTTTTCTTCAATGTTTGAGTCGCCATATGTCATATGTTTTAGTAACCACCAACGCTAAACAAGTATTACAGATTTACAATTCTCTTTCTTTTTTTCTGTTTAGAATTGTGAATAAGATGATTTGGTGAGAAATAATGTTAGGTTAGTTTAGGTGACTTATACAGTAAAACTTTGGTATCTGTCTTAAAATATGTACATCGAATAAGTATTAGAGAACTAGTTGTGCTTTACTTTTTAATCAAAACAACTTATTGCTATGAGAAAACAATGATTTGTCGTTCGTATTGCAAATCATAGCTTGCATATATCCAATGCCATTCTGATTTGTTTTATAACGTTCCACTTGTTGTTATGAATATTTACTTGTAACAGCATGTAAGATCTATTAAATGGTTCAATAATAGATGTTATAGTAAGAGTAAATATTGTGAATTGTGAACACTTCTATCCTATTAGTAGGAGAGAGATCGATCGTAATCTGAAGACCTACCTCATCGGAAGAAGAAGAATCTTTATACACCATGAGAAGCTTTTTGGTTAAGCAATTTGCGAAACTGTTGACGCAGAAGTCGTAGAGAGAATTCCGCTGGTTTACGTTCGTCGGTATCTTTTTTAAGTCTAAGAATTGGGTCACATTTGCAAAAACGAAGATAGTAAAAAAAAAAAGGGTCATATTCTAAATCTCTGAAGATAAATGTTAAAAGTTGGCCGCTAATACTAGGGTACAAATGCAAATATGTAATAATATGAGGTCATATTTGAAAGTCTCCCAATTAAATGTGGAGGCAGCTCCTATCCGAAAGTCTGATACGAGAGATCGCCGATTTCTAGGGCTTTTTGGTGTCCTCTTCCTCTCGAGTTTGAAGCCTGAAATCTCCAACACAAATCGTAAAATTTCAGGTAATTTCTCTTTAACTCCTTACGATTTTGATATGCTCCTCGAAATTCAGTTCCTTTGCTTTTAGGAATTGTTTAACCGGCTGATACACCAATTCGACTTTTGGGATCGATTTGATTTCGCCACTTCCGTCAGAAATTGATATCGAATTTTCACCTTTTCTCTTCCGGGTTTTCCGAAATTGAAATCCTTTGCGGTTTAATTTTACATAAACATAGATAGATATTGCTTCGCAGTTTCTAATTCAGATGAATCTAGGGATTTTCTATTCGGCGATCAATGGCGAGTTTTGTTTATGTCTCTACATATTTTTCGTTCTTTCTTCAACAGTAAAGTTTCAAGCTTTAGCTTGATGTATTCTCCTAATCTGTTGAATTTCTGTTTCAGGTTTTGGGCTCGTTGGCGTTTATTTTTTCTGTATCTCTCAGCATTTTGCCCATTTCATAAAACATGGCAGAGATACAGACAAATGGAAGGGCGTATGAATCACTATTGGAAAAGGTTCTTTCGATGAACATTCTTTCTTCTGACTATTTCAAAGAGCTATATGGTTTAAAGACTTATCATGAGGTAGTTGATGAAATCTACAACCAAGTTAATCATGTGGAGCCATGGATGGGTGGAAACTGCCGTGGTCCTTCGACAGCGTATTGTCTCCTGTACAAATTCTTTACCATGAAACTTACAGTGAAGCAGATGCATGGGCTGTTGAAGCACACAGATTCTCCTTATATTAGAGCGGTGAGTGAATCTCTTAACCATCTTCTTGCTTTACCGTGGTGCTATACTGTTCTAGTAGAATCTGGAAATATCTCTTTGCATCTTCTGGCTTCTTCTTGATTTTCAGTAACATCTTCTGTGCTGTTTGTTCCAATACTTGTTCCTCTCCCGTTATTTGATACCAGCTAAGTCGTTTCTTAGTAGTCAATTTAACACGGAAAAAAAGGTAGGTGTTTCCTTTGCTTATTGAAATAATTATAGAGCCTCTACAGTCAGGTAATAGCATTCCGTAACTCTGGGTTTCCGTCTGAAACTATTCTTTTCTCATCCCGTATTGAAGGTATGAGCGTACACATAATTGTTCTACGTGTTTTCATAACAGATTTTCAGAACCACAAACAAAGTTGGGATGTCATTCTTTCTTTGAGTTGCTGAGAGTTTCTCCAACCAAAATAAATAAGACCTTTCTTTGCTAGGAGTGTCAACAATTCAAGGTTTGAGGTGTCTTTTCTATTTTAGATACTCTATCTCTCTAGGATCACCTTTGTGCCCATTTAGTAGTATAGAAACTAGCGGCTGTGAGAAATAATCTGTCTATCATACTTCACTCTTAGTCGGGCACCTTACATGATTTCTTGGGTTACCAAAGTTATATTGATGTATCTCTTCTTTGTTTTGCTTTACGTTGTTCCATGTTATTACAACTTGTCTGATATGTTTCTCTATGTTCATTGCTTTTGATCTGACCGCATGGAACTGAATGTGCAGGTTGGATTCTTATATTTAAGATATGTTGCAGATGCAAAGACGTTGTGGACATGGTATGAACCATACATTAAAGATGATGAGGTAAGCATTTTTTTAATCATGTTAAGGTCTTCAAAAAACCGCACACAACCTTCTATTCATTCATCGGGTTCTTTATAGTTCTGTGCGAGTCGACGATCGTATTTTTCTATAGTTCCTTAATATGTTTTTGTTTTTAGTATAGAAGCTCTTGTTAAGTATTCTAACTGAGATGATCCACGATATAGTTTCGAACCATAAAATAGAGAATGTCTCTGACCTGAATGGCTACAATAGCAAATTTGTTGTCATAGGTTCATGTTATCATAATACACGCTCCAGCTTGTTTGAACATGGCTCTTCATTTCTACTGTTGGTATACTGCTTACATTAACATATCTATGTATTTTTCTTTCAGGAGTTTTCACCAGGATCAAATGGACGAATGACAACAATGGGTGTTTATGTACGTGATTTGCTTCTTGGACTGGTGAGTCACAAGTTGTTATAATTGTCAATTTTTTCTGTCTTCTGTGAATTATCCCAGGGAAAGTGTTTTTTGGCTGGGCAGACTTGGATGCTTTTGGGTGTCTAAACATGAATATATGTTACAATACTTGAAGTGATATTGAGAGAACTTTGATTTGTCGGTAAGATGTTGTCTGGTGATTGTAAAATCTAGGAATTTAGTTTTGCTGTTATTTGTTTGTCAGGAAAGTACATTCACTCTTTAAATTCTTCTTATTTGCCATTTGAAAATGGTTCAGGGCTGTGAACGGTTCACTAGTTTGGTGTTATAGAGTCATTTACCTATGCATACTTTTGAGTTAATACCATATTTTTATGTCTCAATGATGCTAATTTTTGAATCTGACTTGCTCCCGTTTGTTTTTGCAGTACTACTTTGATACTCTGTTTCCACGCATTCCTGTTCCTGTCATGCGCCAGATTACCTCAAACCTTGAGAAGATGAATCTACCAACGAAACCATCTGGTTCAACAGGAGACATGACTCGTGGCTCTGAAGACACTGCCCGTCGTCCACCATCAGTAAAAGCATCCCTCTCTGTTTCATTTGGTCAGCGTGCACCTCACCGTGCCTCCACCAGAGGCTCCTCTCCTGTTCGCCGTCCTCCACCTTCTGGTTATGACAGAAATGGAGGCGATGAACCACAACAGCGGTCCCCACGTAGGAGCCAGAGCCGAGACTATTCTGACAGAGACTCAGATAGACAGCGGGAAAGAGAGAGAGACAGGGACAGAGACAGGGAGAGGGAGAGAGATAGATACAGAGAAAGGGAGAGGGATTATGGTAATGATAGGAGATCAAGGCGTGACTATGAAAGTAGAAGCAGACGCAATGATTATGAAGATGATAGAAGCAGACATGACCGGAGAAGCAGGAGCAGAAGCAGAAGTAGAAGCAGGAGTGTGCAAATTGAGCGTGAACCTACTCCAAAGAGAGATATTAGCAGCAACAAGGAGAAATCGGCTGTGACTATGAACAGCAATCTTGCAAAGCTAAAAGATCTATATGGAGATGCGAGTAATCAGAAAGGCGATGAAGGAATTGGAACAAGGAGGGATTCAAGTTCAGAAGAAGTGATTAAGCTTGGTGGTTCTTCTTGGAGGTGAACTAAAACAAACAAACAAAAAAGAAAACTGTGGATTTAAAAATTCTTCTTCTATTTTGTAGGATGATGCATGTTGTTTTACTGTGTACTGTTATGATTTCCAGCAAAAACTACAGTATTAGCGAATTGATCTTTATCTTGAATCTGTTTAGACCTTGTGATGAGTTTTTTATTACATAATATCTGCGTTTATTGAGATGCAACGAATTTTCGATTATTCTAAATCTCCAAGTTCGATAGATTCTATGCCTAAATAAAGATTCTATGCACTGGTATTTGCGGAAGTGCACCAAAAAATACAATAACCGACATGAAACTGGTCATCATGAACTTGTAATAGAACAAAATCAAATACCAATGATGTTAACAACAAACGAAAACACAATAAGAGTTGACAAGTAATATTGTCAAATCACCAATAAAACTTGTTAAAGTTCTACCAAATCCGAAATCTCTCCACATGATCGTAAACCCATAATCGAGATAATGCATATGCATCTCTTCAATTTAGCCAAATACTCCCCCTCTAATTTAGTTGAACCATGAATGTATCTAATGATGCAGTCATATATGGAAATCATTATGGAGTTTTTGACTAGTTAATTAAGCGAATTGACTCGCTTTCACCACATATGGATCAAAGCAAGTCCACTGAATCAAGATTATATTTACCATAATTAATTAGTTTGACTAAGAAAATTAGATGTTTTATGAAGAAGGAGAAAAATTCAAATTACTCGGTCAATATTCGATGAACCATTGAATACGAAATGAATATGTTGCTATAAAAATGAACCTAAAGAAAAAACAAACTATTATAAAAACGCAGGTTAACCAAGTGTTTAATCAAATCATTCACTTTCTGAAACTACCTCAATCTCTCAGTCTGTTTGACACTCAATGATGAATTTTATGAAGCTCTTGATCATCACAGTAATCATCTCAACGATTTTATTTCCGGTGTTGGTCCAATCTCGACAGTTAAAATGTGATAGTTTGGGTGGAAATTGCATTGATAATGGAGAAAAGGTGATTATGATGAAGACGAAATCAGGTCTGGATGTAAGTCGTAGGATTCTTAAAGCGTCAAGATATATAAGCTACGATGCATTGAAGAATGACGTACCAGATAAACAACGTGGTAAACCGGATCTACCAGATAACAAGTACCGACGACCTTGTGATGTTATCTCAACTTGTTACCGGTTTACGAATTAAACAGGAATCCTCCTTCTGGTTTTTTTTTTTTTAATTTTGTTCTTACGACCACATTATAAGTCATTTTGATGTGTTGCATTTAATTTTGTTTTTTAAAAATCACATGATAATTTTCATTATTGTTTTACGACGCACGCACCTGTCCCATCTAATTCATGTGATGAAAAGTTGACTGAACCGGCAACGTATCCTAAACTGTTACTTAGGGTAAAGCTTACTTAGAAATTGTCATCCTTTCCAGATTCACCAATATATTGATTATTGACAGATAAAAAATTTAGGTGAGTCAAATCCATTTTCAATTTGGAGTATCAAGTATGACTGACTATATGTTAATAATTGTATTTATGAGATTAACAAACCCAATGGTAAGAAATATTTGATATCACTTAATGACTGAAATTTGATACAAGTCGGATTAAAAATCTAGCTGAGCCAGCAGCGGAAACGCATAAGGCAAGAACTCTGTGATATCATTGGCCAAAATCATCTCGAGGCTCGGGAAAAGACTTGTTTTAAATGCAGATAAAAGAGAAACATCGCGTTCGCGTGCACGTCGAACAAGCACAGCCACAGACTCAAAGACGTAGCGGTTAAACATGTGACTCAAAGACTCAAAGACTCAAAAAGGGACTTATATCATCAGCGACATACCTACTCGTTCCACCTTCATCCTTGACTAGCAAAAGCTTCTGTATGCAGCTAGCAGCATATGAGTGCACCACGTTTGACTCTGCTCTAAGCAAACGGACCAGCTCCGGGAACATTGCTAAGAATTTCAAGGACCCTGGCTTAAGCATTGGGAAACTGTCGACGTCTTGGCTTTGCAACTCAGGAAGAACAACGTTTGCAATGAACCCCTACCTGAACATCAATGAGATCTCTAAGCACAGATGCACCCCCTGCAGCCAGAGAGACGACCAAGCAAATTGCGCAATCTGTATCTCAAGAGAAACTACTTCTGTAACTTGCCTTTCGTAGTTTGCGGCAAGTCCTCTCAGTAGCTCACAAGCTCTTCTCCTTGTCGTGTCCACATCACTTCCCTCCTCCATGTCTCTAGGGATAAACTCAATGTAGTTCATCTCGAAAAGCTCTTCGTCTTCATCCCTTGAAAGAAACATTGGGAATCACAATGCTTTGGCAAATCTCCCAATGTTTCTCGCAAACAGCAGCGCGGAGATCATCAACAAGTGCTAATCCATCTGATGGATAATTTGAGGATAAACACTTCCTAAACTCTGTCATCCACTCCTTCATATGCGAGAAAATTATTCTGCAACACAGCTTTTGAGACTCAAACAAAGGCTTAAGCATCTCGGCAGACCCACCAGAGCTCGCAGCAGAATCAATCAACGAAGCTGTCTTTGTAATTTCAATCTTGCTTCTCGAAATTTTCCATTCCCCTTCCCTATTGTTATTTTGTTTCGGAAGTCGGAACCTTCTTCTGGAAATCGCACACAATTGGGCAATTTCGATTTGGGCCTGGGCCATAATTTTACAGAAGTTTGTTGATTTGTTCAACTAATCAGATTTTGGTTCGATTAGTACCGGGTTTACTATGATTTCTGTTTATTTTGTTTACCGATCCGGTCCGGGTTTTGTAACGCTGGATTTTTCTTTCTTGTAAATCTATCCGTGAAATTGAGGGGGCTTGCTCTGCTCTGCTCTGCAACTGAAACATCGAAGATGACTTCTCTTCGTCTCCTCCAACCTCTCCACTGTCTTTCTTCCACTCTCTTCTTTTCTCAGCCGAGTTTTCGTTTGATTCAATTCTCATCCTCTCTAAAACCGTCACTCTCCAGAAGGCGCAATCTCTCGAAACCCTTGACTCTCTCATTTGCTCTTAAGGAATCAGATTCTCCTCAACCCGTTGAAACTAGCTCCAAATCCCTTCTCCTACAACTCTCTGTAAGTTGAAAACTCTATTTTTTTCTCGACGAGTACAGATTGAAAATTGAAATCGTTGTGTGTTGTGCTGTGTTGTGGCAGAAGTGTTTCGATCTTCCATCAGATTACTTCCAGCAGCTACCAAATGATCTTCGTCTCGATGTAAACTCAAAATTCCTCACTGCTTCAAACTTAAGTTTGTGGTTTTCTATGTGGTGAGTTTTTGGTTTCTTTCCAGTTAAATGATGCTGCCTTTGATCTCTCCAATGGACCCATCATAGATGAGGTCAGCTAATCTCTTCATACTGATTGAACTTTTCTGAAGATTCGCTGCAACTTCTCGAAGAATGTCTGTCTTTTTCCCTTCTGTCTCACCTCAATTGAGCTTAACTTCCTTGTTCCTATTTTCTCTTCATATTGCTTATAACTTGATTTGAGAGAATCTGAAACGTTATAATTATATATATACAAGACACCTCCTTGCCTCACTTCCTTCAGCTTTGAGGGACTTATAATTGCAACATCTTCAAATCTATTTCTAGTGTGGTCAAGAGCTTGGGGAGACCTTACTGAATCTGTCACGTGCTTGGGAACAAGCTGACACATCAACTTCTCGCAGTTTAGTGAAGAAACTTCCCGAACTGGACAGTTCATTAACAGGTGGTGCCAAATCAGGTAACAACAAGTGGCTCTATAGTATCTTTCTAGATCTATCATTCTCTTGTAATCATACTCGTTTTAACGTTTTTTTGGTTCAGCCTTAGGGAGGCGTCTGATAACTGCGGGAAAAAGGTTCAAGGGCATGGGACAGTATAGTCAAGGTGAATTACAGAAGGTACCTGAAATGTAGGTGTGGTTTCTTCTACTGTTTGATTATGTCTACTGGGTAAAACGTAAATTTAAGTGACACTTCACTGCAATTATTTGCATACTTATTTCAAATGTTTATCAGACCATCATTCTACCTTGTAAGACTTGACCGCCACAATAACACAATCAATTGGTTCGTCTGTATAATCATTCATGCCTACAGCAACTAATGTTGCTGAGAACTTGCAGATTGCTAAAGCGATGATTACTACTGGAGAGGTCCTATCTGCAAGTTCATTATCTGCTTCAGTCAGCAATGAATCTAAGTCAGAAACAAGGATGTTTAAGGTAAAGCATAAAGCATAAATGATATGGTTTCTCTTGTATGTTCACTGAAGTTACTTTGCAGATGATAAATTTTTGTTTGAACTGCAGTTTGGGAATCTTCAGGTTGCTGTGAGTCCAGAGAAAGCCTATGTCGGAGCTGCCATTGCATTCGTTTTTGGGTATTTGTGGAATATTGTTTATTACTTTCGAGAACAGTGTATCACACTCTTAACAACATTAAAAGAAAACAGTTCATATACTTGGATCAAACAGGATACTTTCATGGCAAGTCAGTCAGGGGATTCAGAACATACCAGAGAGCTCATTGCAGTATGCAAACGACAATGCATTGCTACTCGGAAAGGTTGGTGGATCAAGCATTCTACTGCAGTAGAGTAATTACGCTTTCTGTTGTTTTGAGGGTTTGTAAATTGACATTTTGTGATCTTTTTGTTTCTTCTGGGCAGTCTCTGAGAGGGTCTCTTCTAGCTATGTTTTATGCGTCAACCGTTTTGTCAGGCTTCACAACAGCTGGACTTCTCCTCCTTGCTAAGCAGCTTTCATCAGAGAAAGAGTGAATCCTTGATGATAACACACTTCCATCTCGGACAGCTGATACGAAACTTTGACAGAGAGTCATACTGCTTCCAATATGGTCTGTAATACTCTCATATTCAGGGTCATTGTATCTACAACTGGATTTTTTTTTTTTTTTCTACTTTTCTGTCTATTAAACTATGGAAGGAAATATTATCTCATAGAGAAAAGAAAATACATCTTTGTTATGAGTAATTGAAGTTTGTCAAGCAATGTGGATTATATGAGAGAGTTTGATGTTTCAGGGATAAATACATGCACAAAAGTTCATTACTCTCAGCATAGCGCCACTTCCAGAGTCTATGCTTTATTGAAAGCATCACTCACGAACTTCTCCATGAATCACTCTAAGCCGCACAACAGGATAGGCGATATTGAAGGAGCAAGAAGAGCAAGTGAACTTTTCGGATTTCTTCGGCTGTAACGGGTAATCTCTCGAGTAACCATATGTAGTCTTATTTCACAGTTCTAGAAATCGAATCAGTAAGTTTTGTTCAATGCCACAGTCAATATGACAACAAGAGAATGTTAGGTACGTGAATAATAATGCTCTCACGTGGAACTAGTAGTGATTTAAAAGGCAGAAGATGGTAGTTTTGTTATCTGAGATAATCCTTGACTGTTATTCTTTTTTTCTGAGATAATTCTTGACTGTTATTTTTTCTGAGATAATAAGTTCTGACTTCTGATCCATGATCATGAGAAGCTCAAATATAGTCCTGTATGTATGTCACGTCTCACTGAATATATATTTTGCAATCATATATATGCATCGCCCAATTATTTTTGTCAGATAGGTAAATCAGTTAGACAGCTCCATGGGTTTTGTTTGGTTGAAGACTCTCTGATTAAAGCTGTGTTAAAGCTGAGTCACTGTGTATCTAAATTGTGTCTCAAAATAGTGACGGAAAATACTCACTTTTTGTTATGGAGTTAAAAGTTGAAGATTCTTTGATTAATATTTTCACTTGTATCTAAATTGTGTCTCAAGAGTCAAAACAATGATGGATATATGGGAGCAAGAACTTAGATGATATGATTCTAGACTATCTAAAGCCGCCTATCAATAGTCATTTAAAGACTATCTATATGTTTTGGCATATTCAGTTCATAATTGTGTGGCAAAAGCAGCCTCTCAGTTTAAATAATTTTCATGGTAAGTTCCTATGTTTTGTCTTTAGATTTTGAAATGCTTGATTTCGTTACCATTTGGCAACAGATTTTTTGGTGTATTCTGTTTAAACTCTATTTGTTCATTTTGCGATATAAGCTATGAGATCATCTTTGAGTTTGAGTATCAAAAATGCTTGTTTTGGTTTTATCAGGTGGGTAAAGAAAATGGAACAGAACAAAAGACTAATTTGCAATCAATCCTCTCTGGTATGTGTTTTCATGGTGATGTCCCTCAAATCTCAATTATAGGGTGTATACTTTGTAATCTACTTCAGTTATAGGTTCTGTTAGCAGAACCAAAATTTGGTTTCAACATCGATGTTATGTTATGTTGGCTTACCAAAAATGAGGTTTGTGTCGTGTAGTACAATAAACTAATTTTTCTTCTTTTTCTCCCATTTCTTAACTGTTGATTTATATATTTTAAGGTTTAGGGTTTGTGACTTCAGACTTTGAAATCCAACTGCCAATTCTGAAATTTACTTGTAAAATTTGTTTTATGCATTAGGATATGTCACTGTCAACACACACACATGTGTACTAGAATGACTTGAAAAACCGTAAAACGGGTGGGGCCATGACATATTGACATCTAAGGTTAATGATACGAAGATCAGAGACCCGATTGAAAATCTGTAGTAAGAAATTTTAGTGAGAACAATGCAACTCAGATGATGATGAAACTTTAGTATTCAGATGATATAATGAAACAAAGAAATTCTAAAACATTATCATTAAAACGTTCGTCTGTGTGGCATTATATATATCTATCTACGCATTGATTTCTTGAAACATCCCTTTAGCTGCTTTCCTGCAAATCCATTGCCACCAGAAGAAACCATGTCAACAAACACACACTTACATACATAGAAACATACATTGGCGTATATATGAGACATAAATATTATGCATACCGAGGGAGTACATGTGCCTTGTGGCATTTAGTACCAACACAATCGTGAATGCACTTGTTTACACCGACATAAAATATTTCGCACTTGGAAATGCACCTATCATAACAAGCTTCATATGATTCACCCATTGCCGGTAATGGCATCGTCGTCAATGCCATCTTCATCATTACCATCACCAACATACACTTCTTCTCCATCTTCCTTTCTTTTTGTGTGTGTGTGTGTGTTTTCTCTCTTTTTTGCTTTACTGTTTTTACTATCACCACACCAACCTCATTTATAGCATTTAACATTCTCCATTATTGGAAATATGTAGTAAGTATGACTAGGTATGATATAGTTATAGAAGATGTGTTTTGTGCAAAAAAAACCTCAAACCAAATTATTTTTGTAAGAAAAACTCTCATCTAAAAAAAAATACAAGTCAAACCATCCAACTTAAAAGTCACATGCAATATAGCCATCGCCTATATTGATGACGTGGCATTATCGAATATTTTTTTTTAAAAAAGGCTTTGTGCAAAAAAAACTCAAACTAAATTATTTTTGCAAAAAAATCTCTCAGATAAAAAAATATTATAAGACAATTCACTCAACTCAAAAGTTATTCGCAATATAAATTTGCTTATATCGATAACATAACATTAACGTAATATTATAAATCAAATAAAATGAAAGAAACTCATTATAAATTATGTCCGTATGAGAGACTCAATATAGTCTTTCAGTAATGTAATGATAATATTATTTATTTAATTTAATTTTTGAATTTTTTATTTAAAAATTCTAACTTAAATTAAATATTATAATTTTTAATTATTATATTTTTAACATAGCAAACTGCATCTTAAATATATTAATAATCTATTTTCGGTTATTCTATAGTAATCTTTACTAAAATCATAATATCTTTCAATCTAGTTGGTCAAATTGAACAATTCCAAGTGTATTGGAAATTTAACTCATGAGGCACACAATGAAAAGTTTGGTTGAAATCCAATAATTGAATATTACATGTTGACAAAAGTTATATTGCGGATTTCAACCATAGAGTTATATTGCGGACTTTTGTCAACAAGTAATATTCAATTATTAATATATTTAAGATACAATTTTCAATATTAAAAATATAATTATTAAAAAAATTAAAATATTTAGTTTAAGTTAGAATTTTTAAATAAAAAAATTCAAAAATTAAATTAAATGAAAATATATTTATTATTACATTAGTGAAAGACTATCTCGCATACAGACATAATTTATAATGAGTTTTTTTCATTTTATTTGATTTATAATATTACGTTAATATTATGTTATCGATATAAACAAATTTATATTGCGGATAACTTTTGAGTTGAGTGGATTGTCTTGTATTTTTTTTATTTGAGGGTTTTTTTGCAAAAATAATTTAGTTTGAGGTTTTTTTTTTGCACAAAACTCTTTTTTTCTTAAAATATTCGATAATGCCACGTCATCAATATAGGTGAAGGCTATGTTGCGGGTGACTTTTGAGGTGTGTGGTTTGACTTGCATTTTTTGTAGGTGAAAGTTTTTTTTGCAAAAAGAATTTAGTTTAAGTTTTTTTTTCACAAAACCCTATATTTTTCAACAAAGATCAACGGAAATTACGTAGAATATTTAATTGTGGTCAATCAATGTAATCGCAATGGAGTTTTGGTTGTTTGTTATGTAATTACTTAAATTGACCACGATCAGCGATAACAAAACGTCTGATGCACATATAATCTAAATAATGCGTTATCAACACTTACTATTTCAGATTTTCAATAGACGTGGTATATATGTAATCTATAATAATAAAAGGGGCTATTTGGGGCTCCTCACAATGTCCACATCAGCTTTTTAGAAACTCTCTCCATCTGCCACGTCAGTTGTATGCTTCTACTAGAATATAAATTTGAGCTTCTCTTCGACCTCAATCTATTAAAGCCCGAAAAGAAAGAAAGTGAATTCAAATCGACATGTTGCTTAAAAAAATTTCGATAACCTAAATTGCTTCAGTTACCATCATCCCAAAATCGATTGCCCTTACCAGTCATCTCTTTTAACTCATCCATCTCTTCAGTTATGTGAAATCAATGGCCACTGTCTACATTTAACCATTTTCTCAGAGCATTGCTATAAAACCTCCCTCCCCACACCTCAAAAACTACCCCCACTCCTCGCACACAAACTGAAACAACCCAAAAATGGAGGAGACGAAGGATGGTATGAGGTTCGAGTGAAGGCTATGGCGGTTACGGCGATGATTGAGAGGATTGGTTTGGGAAGTGGAGAAGGAATCTGATTCGGCGGTGAGAATCGGCGGGAAGTGGAGAAGTGGAGAGCACCGGCAGGTCTGATTCGGCGGGTAGTGGAGAAGTGGAGAGCACCGGCGGTGAGAATTTCAAGGCTGATTCGTAGAGAGCGTTGGCAATGAGACCTAGAAAAGATCGGTCAGGACACAAGGTAAAAAACGAGTACAAGATCAAGTTCTTATAATTTCTCTCTCTTTCTCATTTAAGCTATTAGATCATGTTTTACTCTAATGTTAAAAATGATTGAAGTACCTTTATGATGCATATTCTCTCATTTAAATCATCATCTGTATTATTTTTCTTAGCTACGATGAAAATAAAGGCGATTAGATTCAGCCATAGCTAGGAGAATTCGCTCCGATTCAAGCGGTGGTTGAGTCAACTAACCGACACCAAAGTGAAGGCTTCATATCAGACCAACTTAAGGCCGACAGATTGGAGTTTGATCGCCCGTGGAACCGCTTCAGCTTCGGAGATCGTGTGAATTGAGGTGGTTTAGTAAGCTCGACCAAGAAACTTTTCGTTGGTAAACCACCTATTTTGTAACATGTAAAATTAGTTTCATGATTTTCAAAAATATTAATTTCCATTGTGTTTGCTGGATGTTCTAATGTCGTGTTTGGTTTTCATGATTTTTGGTGTCTGCGATCATTTAGCTACAGTGATGGCACAACCCTGGTATGTATGCAGAGAATATAAAACTCGATTTCTTAGTACTGCCTTTTACATAATTTACTGACCTCAGTACATAGTTCGTTTACACAATCAGGGCTCAGTGATTTGGTTAATAATTATACTGACCTCAAATTTCAATATACAGGCTGCACTTCTTTTATGGGCTTAAGATAGAAGTCATTATGGTCATATACAAAGAGGAAGAGATGTTGTATTGGGTGTATTTTCAAGTATCGGCCATCCGAATTATACATATTTCCCTCACAAAGCATTCATAAGCCTCCTTCCTTAGGTAAGTTTTCTTCTTCATGGATATATGATGGTTTCTCCTCAAAATCCTCGATCCAGTATCCTGGCTTAAAGTTATTTACCTTCCAATCAACAGAATCGTAAAATGTCTCTGTGTGTAAACTAGCCTAAGAATTTATAACTTGCATGGTCCATCAATGAAAATTAGATATAGAACATGTACACAGTAATAGAAATTATATCGTTTGGAAACATAATACATAGTTCGTTTAATATATATTTAATGGTAAGTATTGATTGTGGTTACATATTATAGATGTTGGCTGTGTATTCTCGACACTTATTCTATTAGAAGCTACATGTGTCACTGGAATTAGAGCTTATGGTTAATCAATGTGCAAAGTTCTATACGATCATGTTGTTGGAAATGGCCACACAAAGCTTAGTTATAGCTACATTTGGGGTTGTTTGCATTTATTAATATCATATTAGCAGTTTAAACTTACCTTTAGCCGATAACGAGAGTGTACAAGCAAAAACAGAGCAAAGAGTATTAAGATCGATCATTCTGGTTTTCATTTTCTATATTATGCTACTTTCAAACCGTTTAGACACACTTGACACTACACTGTATAAGTCTGTAAGAGTTTTTGCATAATATATTTTTATTTTTTTCCACATTTTCAGAGACAGAATTCCGATACAAAGAAAGCTCCCTATGAGCTATCGCTCTCCACTATAAAAACATTAGTCCTGGTTCATTCCTGTTTCCTTCTTAGAATTGACTCATGTTTCATATATTGCTGTTATCAGAGAAACGGTATTGCTCCACGTGGACATGTTCGTCAGCTATAAACAATGGATATTGGATATGAGTGGATAGAAAAAACTTTCAGCAAATTTTACATAGAAGCGAAGCAAGTCTCCGAGGAATGTCAAGGTCTGTGGCAGCGCAAATCCACGGAAAAGAGGATATGAACTTCTGCTGGATAGCTCTGCTTTGAGCAGAAAGATGAGGGATAGTAACTTATAAAAAAGTCTTCGTGAGTTTTTTTAGAAAAAATGGAAAGAATAGAACATGTGTTACCTTAGAGCATAACATAAGATAAATAAAGATTCACGGCTGGATTTTATTTCTCGCCAAATGGATGTTATATTTCTTTGCAAACATTTCTCCGTCCTTCGTTAGATGAAATTACTTTTCCCTTCTGAGGGATATAGAGTTGCATACGTATTTTTTTTGTTAAATACATAGAGTTACATACGTATTTTTTTGTTAAATACATAGAGTTACATACGTATTTTTTTGTTAAATACATAGAATTACATACGTTAATATGAAAGCAGAAGAACCACAACCGTAAAAACTATCATTGAGATTAAAAACAGAATAAATAACCAAAACTGAATTAAAACATGAAAAAGTTGAATGACATACGTTAATATGAAAGCAGAAGAACCACAACCGTAAAAACTATCATTGAGATTAAAAACAGAATAAAGAACCAAAACTGAATTAAAACATGAAAAAATTGATATTTCTTGCTTGTGGTAAAAGCTCAAAAGTGTTAGAAAATCATATTGGAGAACGGCGACAAAATTACGTTATTGTCTATGATGTGAATATTATCAAATTTCAAGGATTTCACCAATTGAAAGATATGGTGAAAACTTGCACATTCAAACAACCCACGCGTAGCGTGGTCAATCCCCCTAGTCTATAATAACTTAAAGAAGCTGTTTGGGGCTTCTTAAGCCACCCACGTAGGATTTTTCAGAGGGGCTCCCAAGCTGCCACGTCACCTCTTCTATTTAACCACGTCATCTTGGAACGATTCTTCTTCTTCTTCTTCGCTTCCGTTTCCCACCAGCAAACGATTCTCCTTCTTCTTCCCTTCCGTTTCTCATCTCTAATGCCCACTCAAAGATTCGGATTTATGGCTACCTCGGTTGAACTTCTCTCTCCGCAATCCTATAAATCCCTCCACCATCCCAATCACGAGATTCATTCAAATCTGGAAAGCTCTTCCTCCCTCAACCCTGAATTTCTCTTCACCCAATTTAGCTATGGCATCCAAAGCTCTTTCTTCCTCTGCTAAGCCGCGCACTTTCCAGGTCTTCGACCAAATCGACGGTGTTGTTTTTTGCGCCGAGGAGGTGGTGGTTCGGCTTCTCCGCGTTGAGGTCCTCCTCCTTGACTCAGAGGTAATGGATATGAATGTATTATCCGCGTTGTAGAGTCATTGAATGTTTTCTTGAGTCATTGAACGTGTGATTATATACTGAAGAGCTTAAAACAAAATCTAAGGGTTAATCTTGATTATACAGTACAAAATCTAAACTACTGTTCATGTTGATTTGCTCATGTAGCTAAGAGGCATCCCACCGATTATTGGTTTTGTGTTGGTGTGCAGAAGCAGCGACTCACACGGGAACGAGAAACTTGAGAAGAATTGATCCGGCATTACGGGGTATGCTTGGAATCGAGTGTTTGTTTGTGTATCGTTATCCTTGATTGTGTGCCCTTCGCCCCCAAATAGAACCTCACGCCGTTTTCACGCAAAGATGGCAGTGCAGACGAAAGCAGCGGGGGATTTAAATGTCTATGTGATCAAGTAAGCATCTAAACATGTTCCAAAATTGTGTCATTAAATTATCCTACGCTTAACAAAACTGATATATCTCTCTTTGAATGTTTAGTTTCTCACTCATTACTTTTTCATCATTGGTGAATTTTAATGTTTATGTAATTCACCATATCTGATGGCTTTCTTTCTCTGTTTAATAGATTTTTTTCCAATGACAAAAGGTAACAGCTTAGTCAGAGTTAGCTAATGATCAAAAGCACTTCGGATTGTTTTAGATCATTTTGTTCATGTTCGTGGTTGAAAGTAAATTATCTTCACTATATCACTTTCAAGAATACACCCTTACCAATCAGAAATAAAAGCTTCACTACGTAAATGTTCTTACTACAGTTGCCTTCTTTGTATTTAAGACTTTATTAGTTTTAGTGGTATCTCTTTCGCAAGTGTCTACATCTGAAACGTTGTGTTTTGATCACAATGTTGAAAACCTTGAGGCAGAAAATTCCATGTCGTTCTTTTTTTGGTCACATATTTATCAAAGGTAATATCATGTCCTTCTCTTCACAGTCCTTCTCTTCACATATATATTTGCTAATATACTGACTTTGCCTCCCAAATAAATTGCTTTTACAGGCTTTATCTCTATTGCCAGCCCTTACGCCCAAACAACCACTAAATTGCGAAGTGAATGGTAGTTTACACTGTCATCAACACCCTTTATTCTACAATGCATAACCCAATTATATATATAATATATATATATGTGTGTGTGTGTGTGTGTTTTATAGCGTAGAATCAAACATCTGAGAAAGGATTGTAACCAAATCATGAGGTCGACTCAATCGTTTCTTACAAACATTTTCTTTCTTGCAGGATTAGGATCCAACTCTTTAGGAAAAGAACAATGCAAATTATGACCTTCGTTTCGGCCCCAGTCTTATCTAGATAATCATTTCTAAAAAGCAGCTTATCTGACGACTTTGGGTAATGCAAGATTACTAGGAGGCTATACTGAGGTCGAAGGAAAAGTTGAAAGCAAGGAAGCTAGAGAAGTGACTCATTTCTCTAGACCTAAACGGCTAAACATGATATATTCCATGTGTGTATAAACCCAATAGCAGCTTGTGTTTTATCATGTGTTGGTTTGTACTCATTTCTCACACTTTTCTTTCAATTATTAAGTGTCTACCTCTGATCCTGGCTTCATGAGTATCTACGAGTTATAATGTCTTTCTGGTCTTTTCCATTGTGAGTTGTAAAAGACAGTTTTTATTTATAGCAATACACGACATGGGTCATTTAGATCAATTTTCAAATATTTGTCCTCTCTCAATTTCTAAGACTCTAAAAGCCTAAATCTTTATCTTTCGTTCTAATATAAAAAAAATTACACTTCTGCTCAACTATAAACATTTGTATAAACTTAGATAATCATCAAATTTGTAGGTATATATTGTATTTAGATAATTGTAAAGAAGCAAACTTTATACTAAATGTTTTTAAATTTTAGCTAAACAAAGTGCCAATTTTATAACATAAAACCCGCGCGTAGCGCGGGATAACACCTAGTGAATAAAATAATATATATGGAAATCAATTTGAGATCTGTGATATGTGTTACATAAGAAGTCATCAATTCGAGTTTCAAATTTCAAAAGAAACGAAAATATCAGAGGAGAAGAATGAATTGATGACTTCTAAGTTATTATGTAACACAAGAACGCTACTTTATATATATTATTATATATATACACGTTTTGGAAAGAGGAATAAGGCAATGTCTCAACTCTCAAGGATCATAGAACTGTTTATCTCAAGAAGTTATGTAGAGACATTAACACGAGTAGATGGGGAAAAAGCGTTTCTTTATCCTCACATGATATATCTTCTTGAAGTCTGGATTCACCTCCAATAATATATGAACGTTCATCCGCTTCTAATTAAGTCTAGGCCTTTTCTATCTGCAAATTTCTCTAGTAAGCAGCCGATTAGGGTTATGTGCAACCAACCAACCAACCAACCAAACTGGTTTTGCTTTTGAGTGGTTTCTGGTGATCACCATGATCAATTGATCACTCTATATGTTTCAACAGAAAACCATGAACGGGGAGCTAAACAATTTTTGGTTGAAAGATTATAATTCACCTTGAATAAACTAATCTTAATTGATATATATATACCTTTAGACTAGGATGAATTATAATATGCTCACGAAAGATTATAATTCACCTTGAATAAACTAATCTTAATTGATATATATACCTTTAGACTAGGATGAATTAAACTAATCTTAACTAATCTTAACCTTTTCATATTCCTCTTTTCTTTCATCATAGCCACACTCATCTTCAACTTCTTCTTCTTATGCTAAGCAGTCTCTCCGAATCTCTCTTTATATCTTTCCTTGCTGAATTTCCACACAAAAAATATGAAAAGCACTACTTCCTTTTCGACGACTTCTATTCCCTTTTTCATTATGAATTTCCAAATTAAAGCACTACGTATCCTTTTCGGTTGCTACTCCTCTTACCTAACTTTCCAAATTTATTTTAACTAATTTCTTTATCCCTCTGTGAACAACGTAACTTGTGGCGCAAGAAATACACAACTTTACGGATCTCTCTTTATGTTTCAACTTGTATAACTTTTCATGTTGAATTTTCCAAATTAAAGCACTACACTTCTTTTAGATAACTTCCCAGATTTATTATTTCATTTTATAATGCAAATTTTATAGAAAAAGAAAAACCTTCTCTTGAGTTGAGTCTGCTTTTCTTGATCCTTAATCTGTGAAACTAATCACAATCCGTCTTGAAGAAAAATGAGTTATTTATTATCCAACATTAACTTCTTCGAGCGCCAGCAGAAAATTATTAACGGTGGGAGAAGTTTGGGATTATCACCTTTCACCAAAAAAAAGAAAAAAAAAAGTTTGGGATTAGGAACTATAGGGCTTATCAATCATATCTCGTTAAAACTACTTGTTACATTGGAAGTAAAGTCGACTTATAGATCCGAAAAGACTCTGCGTTAAAATTCGCAATCCAGATAACGAACAGTCACACCTTAACAGAGAGACGAAAACTTGGGACCAATGTATTGTTTAGTTTGAAAAAAAAAACGACATTCGTTTAGCATTCTTGCCGTTTTGTAATCAATAAAACGCCGTTCAGTCTCACTTGTCTAAACTCGGAACGCTATGTCGTCTCTCTGCAATGACAGCGTTTCGGCCTTTTGGGTAAGAATCAAGCCCAAATTTAAAACGACGCGTTTCATATCTTCGGCCCAGAATCTTTTTTCAACTTTCCCGCCTTCACGATTTTTTTAAATTTTTGGTAATATCATTTTCCCCACGCCCTCCCTCCTCCTTCTCGTGGTCGATTTACAGAAAAATTCTTAAAATCAGATAAACGAATCGACAGATTCGAAACCCTAAAACGGAAGAAAAATGTCGACGTGGCATTTATTTCCCGATTCCAGCTGCGATGGTTTCCGGTGGGAGGTCGCCGGCCGGATTATTCAGTCTGCTGACTCCGACTCTACGCTCGAATCCACAGCTCCTCTACCTTCCATGGCCGATCTCTTGCTCCAAGGTGATTCTTTTAAATTCGTGGATGCCTTTTGTCATGTGACGCTGAGATTCAATCAATTTTTGTTTTGATTAAGGATGCTCGAAGCTTATACAAAAACGAGAAGAATCGATCCCAATGTTCACGACTGGGCTGGGGAAGTCTGTAGCTCTATACGAATCTTCAATTGCCAGAGCCAAATTGATTTTGGCAGGTTCAGGTATTGAATTTCCGCTAGACTTAGTGTTAGTGATTTGGGTTTTAGATTTCACAACACAGGATGCTCAAATTGGTTTATCTCCTCTTCACGAAAAGTCTTGTTTCCATCATGGTTATGTGCACATTTACAATTTCAAGGTCTTATTTGTGCTATTGCAGTTGACGTTTTAGGCTAATTCTTAAGGAAATGACTATTTGATTGTGTAGAGAACGTTCTTCCCGAGGATAGTGGGTTTGGTGTTCCCACTTTTTTCCAAACAGCTTCTAATAAGAAGGTTAAGTTATCTTCTGCTGCTATGGCAAGAGCCAAGGCATTGTTAGGACTAGAAGAAGGTGATTTGAATGGAGCTACAGCGATTCAGCATCACTCAGTAACTCCAGGTAACTTCAGAGCCAAAACGATTTTAGCAGATTCAGATACGTTTTCTTACAGCCAGGAGAAGTCGGAATTGAATTTAGCTAGACTTAGTGTTTGTGATTTTGGTGGAGGAAGGTGATTTTGAATGTTCCCTGGTTCTTGGCTACTCTTTTAGATTTTCATAACACAGGATGCTCTAAAAGTCTTGTTTCCACCATGATTGTGTGCATATTTGCTATTTCAAACTGTTCATAATGCTGTTATATTTGACATTCTTGGCCAATTCTTAAGGAAATGAATATTAGAAATGACAATTTTTTATTTTCTTTATAAGTTGATATGTTACTAAGGTTCGGTTTGATTGTGTAGACAGTGTTCTTCCTAAGGAGAATGGGTTTGGTAATTCCAACACTTTATTCCATACAGCTTCTAATAAGAAGGTCAATGTATCTTCTGCTGGTCTGGCAAGAGCCAAGGCATTACTAGGACTAGAAGATGATGATTTGAATGGATTCCGGTCGTCTTCTTCCCACCAAGAACATGAGTTTGATTCTACAGCGGTTCAGCATCATTCAGTAACTCCAGGTAACCTCAGAGCCAAAGCGATTTTAGCAAATATGTTATTCTACCGGAGAAGTCGGTATTGAATTTCGCTAGACTTAGTGTTAGTGATTTAGGTTGAGGAAGATAATTTAGAATGTTCCCTGTTTCTTGGCTACTCTTTTAGCTCTGCACAACGCAGGATGCTCTAAAAGTCTTGTTTTCACCACGGCTGCGTGCACATTTGCAATCTTCAGCTGTTCTTTGTGCTATTCCATCTGATATTGTTTGCTAATTCCTTAGGAAATGACTATTAGAAATGACATTTCTTTTTTTAGCAGTTGATATGTTTCTAAGATTTGATTTGATGGTGTAGACAGTGTTCTTCCCAAGGAGAGTGGGTTTGGTGTTCCCAACAATTTTTTTCAGACAGCTTCTAACAAGAAGATTAATGTATCTTCTGCTGGTCTGGCAAGAGCCAAGGCATTGCTAGGACTAGAAGAAAATGATTTGAATGGATTTAACCACGTGAACGGGTCTTCTTCTTCCCACCAACAACATGGATTCGATGCTACAGCGGTTCTGCATCATTCCGTAACTCCAGGTAACTTCAGAGCCAAAGCGATTTTAGCAGATTCAGGTCATTATTTTACAGGAAAAGTCAGTATTGAATTTCGATAGACTTAGTGTTAGCGATTTAGGTTGATGAAGATAATTTTGAATGCTCCCTGTTTCTTGGCTATTCTTTCAGATTTACACAGCGCAGAATGCTCTAAAAGTCTTTTTTTCGCCATGGTTGTGTGCACATTTGCATTCTCAAGCTATTCTTTGTGCTATTCCATTGTACATTGTTGGCTAAATCTCTAAAAAAATGACTATTAGAAATGAAATTTCTTTTTTTAGCAGTTGATATGTAACTAAGCTTATATTTGATTGTGTAGACAATGTTCTTCCCAAGGAGAGTGGGTTTGGTGGTGTTCCCAACACTATTTTTCAGACAGCTTCTAACAAGAAGGTGAATGTATCTTCTGCTGGTATGGCAAGAGCCAAGGCATTGTTAGGACTAGAAGAAGATGATTTGAATGGATTTAACCACGTGAACCGGTCGTCCTCTTCCCAGCAAACTCATGAAAAGTTTGGTGTTACAGCGGTTCAGCATCATTCAGTAACTCCAGGAAAAATACAATATGAGGGTCAGAGATCTGAAATTTTAAGTCCATCTTCAAAAGGGCCTCAAACAAAGTTTCAGACTGCTGGTGGAAAATCTTTGTCAGTGTCAACTGAGGCATTGAAACGCGCCAGAAGCCTTCTTGGAGACCCTGAGTTAGGGGCTTTCTTTGATGATGGAACAGCAGGTGATCAGTTTGTTACACCACAGAATGATAAAAGGTTAGATGGTATTGCTATAAACAATGGAAGTGCCAACACAGGTTATATTACTCATGAAGGACAGACAAGCAACAATCATACATCAAATAGTTTTATATCTCCTCTTCAGTCATCTTCAAAGCAATTTAGATCAGTCAAACTGCAGGGTTTAGCTTCAGGGGGCAATTTGATCAAGAAATTTGATGCGGCTGTTGATGAGACAGACTGTGCTCTGAATGTTACTAAAATTGCTAGACATGGACTATCAAATGACAGGCCTTTAGCATCTGATATGGCAGTATATAGTTCTACGGGAAACGGTTTCATTCCAAGAGCTAAACAATTTGGAAGGCCAGCTAACCAGCCACTTGTTGATATAACAAATCGCAGTACTACAGCTTTTGCAAACAATAAACAAGACAGTATCAATCAAAAGAAAAGACTGGGAAAGATAGGCTTCGTTTCTCCTTTTAAAAGGCCAAGGATTTCGTCCTTTCAAACTCCAGTGAAGAAAAATGTTGAGCATGCTTCAAGTGGTAAACTATTCAGGAATTTTTTTAATGATTTTTTTTGTTATGACAAAGTTTTTATGTGAACTTATTCGGTTGCCTTGTTGCTGTCCTGTCTATTATCAGGTTTGTCTGTTGTGCCATGTGATACACATTATTCCAAAAAGGTGATTTCTACAAGATATCAGGAAAGGTCTCCGAGAGTATATATCAAGGATTATTTTGGAATGCATCCAACAGCTACGACCACGGTAAAAATCTTTTGTCCCTTTCGAATGTTGCTGTGTTATATATGCCTTTTAGCTTTTCATTCACTCGAACCACACTTACGGGATGGATTTAGATGGTTTATGTGCCAGACCATATCAGAAGAATCAAATCAAGTAATGCAGATAGATATGTATTCCGTGATGAGTCTTCCTCAAACATGGTTGGAGCTGAAGCTTTTCTTCAGATGTTGGCAGAGTCTGGTGCTTCCTCACAACATGCATCCAGAAAGTACTATCTCCGTCCCTTGAAATGCTTATTGTATAAAAAAATATTTGTGACCGTAGCAATGAAATTTCTACACCTGTTAACTATCTATCACTGTAACTATCCACTAGGTGGGTCTCCAACCACTACAGGTGGATAGTCTGGAAACTTGCATGCTACGAGACATACTACCCAGCCAAGTGCAGAGGAAACTTTCTGACAATCACCAATGTTCTCGAGGAACTAAAATACAGGTTTCTTCATCGTTCATCAAAACTCTGTTGTTATTTGAGTTCATGCGAAGTCTAACATGGTTATCCTTTCTATGTAGATATGAGAGAGAGGTCAATCATGGTCATTGCTCTGCAATCAAGAGGATTCTGAGTGGTGATGCTCCAGCTTCTTTAATGACGGTGCTCTGCATATCAGCTATTAATCCGAAGACGAATAATGATTCTCAGGAAACACATGGTTCTGATAGTGGCAGCAATGTGAAAATAGAACTCACAGATGGATGGTATGAAATTGCCATTCTTGTATGTATACCTGTTTTATTGTCTTCTTTCCTCGTGATCATTTTTAAAATCACAGGTATTCGATGAATGCTGCTCTGGATGTCGTGCTGACAAAACAGCTGAATGCTGGAAAATTGTTTGTTGGGCAGAAGCTTCGAGTAAGTTATTTTTTTCTTCCTGCAAGCTTTAAATATTTAGTTTGGCAATACATATTTTTGGTTCGATCACTTACTTACAGCATGCTTATGTTCTTATCTCTTATCTGAAGATCCTTGGGGCAGGACTTTCTGGATGGGCTACCCCAACGTCACCTCTTGAGGTTACTTAGACTTTGAGTTTTATTAGAGTTTCTGAAACTTTCCCATGTTAGTTTCTTGATTGTTTTATCCAACCGAACTTTCAGGCAGTGATTTCAAATACGATCTATTTGTTGTTGAATATTAATGGGACATACAGAGCTCACTGGGCGGACCGACTAGGTTTCTGTAAGTAGCTTTATGCTGTGGACCATACTACATCCTCTAGTTTTGCAGTTTGATATTGCATTCATTATATTGACAGTCTTTTGATCTCTTCTTCAAGGTCAAGAAGTTAGTGTCCCTCTGGCTCTCAACTGTATAAAGTCGAATGGAGGTCCAGTGCCTAAAACCATAGCTGGAATCACACGAATATACCCTGTCCTATACAAGGAAAGGTCAATAAAAATGTGTGCCTTTTAATTCAACTTGGTCCCCTATACTTCTGGCAAAAGCTTATATTTGCTTGGCTTTTACAGGTTAGGTGAAAAGAAGTCAATAGTTCGATCAGAGAGAATGGAAAGTAAAATGATCCAGCTGCATAACCAGAGGCAAGTTTTCATTGTAACTGTGGAGAGAAACTTTAAGTAACATTTATGTGATCAGTTTGGCACATGCATCTCTTTTATAAGGAGTGTCATGAATAACTCATCAAAGCTACAAAGGTTATGTTACATTACAACAAAATTGGCTTGTTTTGGGACAGACAAACAATCTTTGTATATTACTATCTGTTGCTTTGCACTTTCCTCTCACTCTTATCTGACTTTTTTTTCCTGTTGCCTTTAGGCGGTCAACTCTTGTTGAGGGTCTTATCTGTGAGCACCAGAGAGGAATCAATGGTGTTCATAGCCAGAATGACACTGACAGCGAAGAAGGAGCCAAGATCTTTAAGCTGTTAGAGTCTGTTGCTGAACCTGAACTTCTAATGGCAGATATGACTAGGGAGCAATTGACATCTTTCTCCACATATAAATCAAAGTTTGAGGTAGAATATTGTTTGTGTTTTGTCTTTTACTTAACAGACCGTTTAGTGCGAAACAAATGAAGTACTGTTTCAATTCAAACCTCAGGCAGCGAGGCAAAACCAGATGGAAAAATCAGTGTCAAAAGCTCTGGAAGTCGCTGGCTTAAATGAAAGGAATGTCTCCCCATTCATGAGGATTAGGATTGTTGGACTGAAGAGCTTAACTTATGAAGGAGAAAACAAACCAAAAGAAGGCATTGTAACAATATGGAACCCAACGGAGAGTCAGGTAACACTGAAAATGCCTCTATGTCTAAAATGTTTCATGCACATTCTAAAAGAAGGCACTTTTCCTAGTGGGTTAAATGTTTTACACGAACCTTTTCATATGAGCTTAGACATAAGGGTTAGTTCTAATCATAAGCTTGTCAGAGTTTCTATGGAACTTGTATGGACTGAAAGTTCATATCAGAATCGTTACCATGCACATGACAATTTTGTTCTTGTAGATTCGTAAAACAGTTGTTGTTTTCTACTACTGTGACACAGATAACCGAGTTGACAGAGGGGAAAATATACATAATGAAAGGGCTTGTACCAATGAACACAGATTCAGAAACACTTTACTTACATGGCAGAGGTTCTAGCTCAAGATTTCAGCCTTTATCTCCAGAAGCTTCTGAAAGTTTTCAGTAAGTTGTTTAGATGGACTTTCTTTATTTAGACATTCATACCTGAATCTAATCTCATCAATTTGTTTAATTTCCCCTGTGCTTCAGGCCCTTTTACAACCCCCGAAAACCAATCACTTTGCCAAATCTTGGTGAAATTCCTCTTTCAAGGTTAATCTCATTCCAAACCAAACTTACTTTTGCTTATCTAATATCCTCCCCTAACATATCTTGTTATTATCATCCTTTTCAGTGAATTTGATATTGCGGCGTATGTTGTACATGTTGGAGATGCATACACGGATGGTCAGCAAAAGAAGCAGTGGGTGTTTGTGACAGATGGATCCATTCAATATCCACATTCACATTCAGACAAAATCTCACATAGTCTTCTTGCTATAAGCTTCACCACCCCATCCATTGATGACTATCCCATTCCAAATAATCTTGTTGGATCTGTGGTATGTACAACAATTTTCAAAATCTTCTACAATCAAGTGGCACGAGCATTTGATAAATGTTGTGTGTGTTCTTCTTCTTTGGCAGGTTGGATTCTGCAATCTGATAAAAAGAGCAAAGGATGTGAACAACGATATGTGGGTTTGTGAAGCGACAGAAAACTCAGTCTACTTCGTAAACGCAGAATCTCCCTACTCTTCTCACCTCAAAACCAGCAGTGGCCATATCCAAACTTGGGCTAAGCTCTCTTCTTCCCTCCCCGTTCGTTCTCTTCTATTACCATTTATATAATCTTTAATTTCAATCGGTTCGGTTCTTCTCATAAATTTATTTTGGATTCATTTGGTTTGGGTTATTCTTGTTTTGCTTAATTTCAGGTCATCCATCAACTTCGGCGGAGAGTTCTATTTATCATCGGTGCACCATCATAAGTCTATAAGTTGTCTCTTTCTTTCTTTCTTCTTCTTCTTTTTCTACCTAGTCTAAGTCTAAGTTATCTAACCTAGCTGGTAGCTAAATGTATAATCTATTATAAACATTTTGATACATTTTCTGTGTGCAAAATAAACGATATTTGCATAGTATATAGGTTCGGCAAATTATCTCGAATATTTGATCTGATTTTTCCTAGTTTCCAAGGTCATTGGATCGGTGAGTACATAACTACAGATAAACTGACATAACGATCTTCTTGCGCTTGTATTTGGTCATCTCTAAATAGTGAAAAACATTATAATGATTAAGAGAACTAATTAAACAGTTTAAAAGCCTAACGAAAGATACATTAAAGATTCGGAACTAGATTCCTTTGATACCTTTTTTTTCTTCAATCTTGCTGCCATATAGACGAGCCCAAACACCGAGCTTTGAGCAAACAAAAGCTTCTATTGATGCTTGGAGTATCTGATCAAGATCAAGGTCGTCAACACTCCAATCACTCATGCTTATCGCCGGAACTAACCTCACTCCTTCATAACACATACATGTCTCAACAATCTCCTCAAACGAACAACCACTCAAACTCACACCTTCTGAATCTTCAACGTACCTCCTTACGTCAAGAAGTTGTCCGATCTCCAGCTGATGTCTACATTGTTCTAGCTTTCTCGCGTCTTGACTATTCCAAACACCGACGAACGTTGTTTCTTGATTCGTTAGGAAACTGCGGAGGACATCGGGGACACGACCGCAATAATGAGACAGCTGCATGATGATACATCGTTTACCCACGCATAACTGGAGAGTCTCCGCCGGAGCATTGTAACAACTTTCCGGTGTCCACTGTACGCCGACTCCAACGACGAGTGGATGATAAGATGGCGAGCGACGATGGTAGAAGACGACATTTCTGATCCATTTCCTGATGACTGAGGGAGTCGAGGTTACGGTGACAATCAAATTATCTCCAAAGAAATCTATAAAGTACTCTTGGTGAGTACTACTATAACATGCAACGTTTCTGATCGTTGGAGCCATTGATTTTTATCTGATTTATATTGGAAGAAGAAAGACAGAACAAAAACACACTTATTCTCGTTTTCTTGTTATAGACTATGGTCGGACGGTATTTAATTTGTACTTGGTGTTAAATAGTGTCGTATTCAGAAATTATCACCGTTCGATCTTTGTAAAATGCATGTAGCTTAATTTTAAGGGTCAAGATGCATGTAGGTGTAGGGGCTAGCCTTTCACATCGTTGTGTCTGTATGATGACGTGAATAAGAAGTTTTGTCAAGGACACACGGCCATTTACTCCAAAGTCCAAACCCAAATAGTTACTGATTTGATATTTTTTTGGGTGAATTTGCAATGTAGGACATTTTTAAGTTTCTAATATGGAAATTAGCAAGTGGAAGATTTTAATTGTGAAAATAGGCAAATTGGAAGAGAATAAATTTTAAATACAAAAGTGACCCTGAGGAGAGAGGATGC
>OVBC01001853.1:0-19610 GCA_900406465.1 Noccaea caerulescens
CAACTTTTCAGAGATGCATGATGTCTATCTTCACAGACATGATTGAACACTATATGGAGGTATTTACGGATGACTTTTCTGTCTATGGGTCTTCCTTTAAAGATTGTCTAGACAACCTGTGCAAAGTGCTTGCTAGTTGTGAAGAGAAGCACTTGGTTCTTAATTGGGAGAAATGCCACTTTATGGTTAGAGATGGCATTGTACTTGGGCACAGAGTTTCAGAGGCTGGTATCGAGGTTGATCGAGCGAAAATCGAGGTGATGACGAGTTTGCAGCCACCTGATTCAGTGAAGTCTGTGAGAAGTTTTCTGGGATATGCTGGGTATTACAGGAGGTTCATCAAAGATTTCAGTAAGATTGCAAGACCACCAACTGATTTGCTCTGTAAGGAAGTGAAATTTGAGTTTACTGCAGATTGTCTTTCTGCCTTTAATCAGATCAAGCAAGCATTAGTGAGTGCTCCAATTGTGCAACCTCCAGACTGGGAATTACCTTTTGAGGTGATGTGTGATGCCAGTGATTTTGCAGTTGGAGCTGTTTTGGGTCAGAAGAAGGACAAGAAACTTCATGCTATCTATTATGCTAGCAGAACACTCGATGATGCGCAGAGAAATTATGCAACTACTAAAAAGAAGTTGTTGGCTGTAGTGTTTGCTTTTGAGAAGTTTTGTCCTTACTTGATTGGTTCGAAGGTGATTGTGCACACAAATCATTATGCTCTTAAGTATTTGATGCAGAAGAAGGATGCTAAACCAAGGTTGTTAAGGTGGATTCTCCTTCTTCAAGAGTTTGACATTGAGGTCAAAGACAAAAAGGGAGTGGAAAACGGTGTTGCTGATCATCTATCACGCATTAAGATTGATGAGGAAGTCCCAATTGATGATTCTTTGCCTGAAGAACACATTAACTTCCTGGAAACTGGTTTTCAAGCTAATTCTCGCAACTGGAGTGTCGATCGACACCACTACAGTGTCGATCGACACCGTTGCCAGGTGTCGAACGACACCATACCCCTGTGTCGATCGACACCTTCTATGATTGCTTTAAAATTGCAGACATCCTCACAGAAGCTATGATTTGTGCTGTCGAGACTTCAGATCGATCCTGGTATGCTGATATTGTGAATTATCTTGCTGCAGAGACTGAGCCAGACAATTTTAAAGGTTATACCAAGAATAGATTTTTGAGAGAGTTGAGGAGATATTATTGGGATGAGCCTTACTTGTACAAGCATTGTTCAGATGGGATTTACAGGAGATGCATTGCAGAATCTGAGGTTCCAGATGTGTTATTTCACTGCACAATTCTGATTATGCTGGACACTTTGCTGTTTTCAAGACAATATCCAAGGTTCTTCAAGCAGGCTATTGGTGGCCTACTATGTTTAAGGATGCTCAAACCTTTATTGCTCAATGTGATGCCTGTTAGAGGAGGGGGAAGATAAGCAAGCGACATGAGATGCCACAGAACTTCATTTTTGAAGTGGAAGTTTTTGATTGCTGGAGCATAGACTTTATGGGCCCTTTCCCTTCATCTCATGGAAACAAATATATATTGGTTGCTGTAGACTATGTGTCTAAGTGGGTTGAAGCAATTGCTAGCAAGACCAACACATCTGCTGTGGTGCTTAAGTTGTTTAACACCATTATTTTCTCTCGATTTGGAGTGCCTAGAATTGTTATTAGTGATGGTGGTTCTCACTTTATTAACAAGATGTTTGAGATGCTATTGAAGAAGCATGGTGTACAACATAGAGTGGCTACTCCTTATCATCCTCAGACTAGTGGACAAGTTGAGTTCTCTAACAGACAAATCAAAGAGATTCTGGAGAAGACTGGAAAGTCAAGGAAAGATTGGTCTACCAAGCTGGATGATGCACTTACAGGACAGCTTTCAAGACACCACTTGGGACTACACCATTTCATTTGCTTTATGGGAAAGCATGTCATCTTCCAGTGGAGCTTGAACACAAAGGAGCATGGGCTGTTAAAATGATGAACTTTGACATCAAATCTGCCGCAGAGAGGCGTNTGAGGCGTTTGATTCAGCTGAATGAATTGGATGAGATCAGATATCATGCCTATGAAAATTCCAAGCTGTACAAGGAGAGAACAAAGGCATATCATGATAAGAAGATCATCTCCAAAAACTTTGAACCCAATGATCCGGTACTTCTGTATAATTCTCGTTTGCATTTGTTTCCTGGTAAATTGCGTTCTCGTTGGTCTGGTCCTTTCACAATCAAGGAGGTTAGACCATATGGTGCTGTTGTCCTGCTGAATTCTGAAAGCAATGAGTTCACAGTGAATGGACAAAGGGTGAAACACTATTGGGCGAAAGCCGAGATTCCAGAAGGGCAGATTCTGCCTCTGGATGATGCACCCACTCTCTGATCGCCCCAAATAGTCAAGCTAATGACTGAAAACAAGCGCTTAGTGGGAGGCAACCCACTTGTAGGTGAAATTCCTTTGTGATTTTCGTTTTCTTTTTACTAACTCTTGGTTTTGTTTTATTTTTTTTAAAAAAAAAAAAAAACACCAGGGTTTAGACAAACCAGTGTCGATCGACACCATCTGGGTGTCGATCGACACCAGTTACGAGACGGACCAATATCGTGCAGGACTCGACACAGGAGTCGACACAAAACGCGGGTGTCGACCGACACCACTTAGGGTGTCGATCGACACCTTCAAAATCAAAACACGGTCGTTTTGATTTCCGTGAGGTAAGTTTTTAACTCTTCTCCTTTCTTCTTCCCGACTTTGTACTTCACGAAAATCAAGCCGCCAAATCGCCTTTCTCTATAACTTTCTTGATTCTTAAGCGTTTTGCGTGATTTAAGAGCCTAATCTGCTCGGATTTTTACCATCTATCTCTCTATATCACTCATTCGTTCGATCTGCAAGGTACATGCTCTCAATCTTCAATTTTCGAATTCGGCCCTATGGTTTGTAAACTCGAAATTCGCCTCTTTTCTCTTGATTATAAGCTTGACTATTGCCTATTTAGGTTGTTTTAGAGGATTTTCGACATACCCATGTGCTTCTCATTGTTCAATTTCGACATAATTGGGAATGTAGAATTTTGATGAAAATAATTGCGAAAATTGTCGATTACAAATGGAAATTAGGAGTTTATGGCGGTTTGAGTTGATTGCAAGCATAATACTGAAGTTCTACCCATCAATTTTTGATTTCTGGAACTTTTTGATTTTGAGCTAATTTTTCCAAGAATTGGTTTGTTTTGTGGTTGGTTGATTTTGTTTGCAGATACCCCCAAAGCAACCACAACGTCGTAGCAAGAAATGCCAACACTCATCATCCTCTTCTCCTCCTGATTCACCAACGACAAACCCAACAGCCCCTTGTCCTCGACAAGAAGGACTGCGAATTCGGACGAAGAAGGTTTGGGACAAGTCTGACAAAGAAGAAGCATTAAGCGACGCTTGCCACAACAGGCCCATCTCCGAGACCTGGGATGATTACGACACTTTGTTCTACAATGCCTGGCTGAAGGTTGGGATTGCAGCCACTCGATTCGCTGATCCGGTTATTTTGAGGAGGATGGGAATTCTGGATGATGTCCTTCAGATGCTAGAGACGATTGGATTGGGTACCATGTGTACCAAGCACTACATCACCTATCCGGATTTGGTTCGTCAGTTCCTTTCCACTGTTAGTGTGTACTACACCTCCCCTGCGAAGAGAGCCAGCGAGGGCACCCTGACTTTCATGCTTCAAGGACAGAGGTACAGGCTGTTTATCTCTGATCTATGCGACATCTATGGTTTCGACAAGATGTGGTATAGTGTTGCTTGGCCATCTGAGTTCACTGATCAGCAGCGGGTATGGTCTTCTTTTGGGACTGGGCGCTATGACAGCAAACATTCCACTCAGACCGATGTGCGACACCCAGTAGTGAGGTATGTGGCTAGGCTCATTGCTAACACTATCTTATGCAAGTCTGAGCCAGGGAAGATGAGGCACAGTGAGCTCGTGCTTTTGAGCTATGGCGTTGAGAATCTACATGAGCCGAGAGAGCCTGATTTGCAGAGGATTGGGCGGATTAACCTTGGTGCGATTTTTGCACAACACTTAGTCTCCTTGAAGACTAAACCATTCTCCGGCACTCAAAAGAAGCCTGAAACGGTGGGGAGTCTTCTTACTCCCATTTTTCAGCATTTTGCCATCCCTTTGGACCATCTTCAGCGTGTTTCTGAACCATCTCTTCTGGATGAAGAGCACTTGAAGAGTGCTAAATGGCTAAAGGCGGATTTACTTTGGTGTTACCGCGCTGCTTCAGGAGATCACATGGTCCAGCAACCTAACACCGACCTCACCACCATCACCGAGACACTGAGCTGCCTTCGCTTTCTCCCTGATCCTTCTATTCGTCTCCCTGCCCTGCCGGCCCGTGCTGCTACAGGATCGACTCGCCGCGCACCCCAGTCTGCTGCAGACTTTGCTTCCTCCTCTACTTTTGCACCTCCTGCGTTTACACATCTCCCTCCCACACTTCCACCGGACTTTGTCCCTGACCCCTTTCAGCGATTTATGATCGAGAGTGTACACGCCATATGGGATAGGATATCTCGCTGCACCTGCATGCGGCCACCTACTACCGACCCTGATGCTGCACCAGAGGCTGACGACGACACCGGTGAGGACTAGTTCCTTGTCCTGGTTTATCTTTCTTTTCTTTTGCATTTTCTCTTTTATTTTTCTCTAACTTTGAGTCAGTCCGTCATTTTCTTTTGATATGGATTTAGAATTTGTGTTGAACTATGCTTTGATGATATCTATGATTGTTTCTGAATTGTGTTTGAGTACTTTTACAGATTTATTGATGCGAAAAACGTGTAGACATTTGTCTTTACACTTTTCTGGACTTCATTCACATTCACAGAAGTTATTAGCGATCTCTGTTACTGGTGTCGATCGACACCAGTCCGCCAGACAGGTACCACGCTCTATTTTTCAGTTTCACTCAATTCCAATTCTTTCTCTCTGCTTCCTCCGGCTGAATAACACTTGGGACAGTGTTGTTTAAGTCTGGGGGAGGTGGTTGCTGACATTGTGTTTGTTTTTGATTTTCAAAGTGTTTTATTGAGTCAAAACCAGTTAGGAAATTGGAACCTTCTCTTGGAGCTTACCATATCAACCGATGTTCTTGCAATCACAAGGGGCAGACATCAGCAACAGATTTAGCCGAACAGAATGGCTCTAGCGGACCGATTGCCGGATCACAACCGTATCTCTAAGGTACTCAACTCTCTGATGTCTAACTCCTCGCATAAACCTGACTTTTAAATTTCTTAGCAAGGGGTTTGGTATACATGAGTATGATTTCTCTTTCAGTCCAGTCAAGACAGGCTTATGCATTTACATCATGTTTATTTATGGCTTTGCATTTAGTTACATACTCTCTCTTTTCCTAACCAAAAGGGAAGTCTAACGACACCCTCAGGAAAACGAAGTGGATGAAGGTCAGTCCAACTGGTCTTCTGACTCCATGGAAACCCGCAGGGTGAAAGTAATAAAAAAGACCGGGAATTGGTGGCTGCAACCATCACTACTCGCGCTTTAAATAAAAGCTGATTTCAAATCATAGGGGAAAGAGAGAGAGAGAGAAAAAAAAAAAAAAAAAAAAAACNAAAAAAAAAAAAACACGAAACAAAATGCATTCATGTTTTAGTTTTAGAAGTTTGTCTTGATTGGTAAAAATCATAATGCTATTTGATCGATAACCCCTTGGTGAGAACTCACGCTTTTAATTTTTAAGGAGTTGGCTTTAGAGTTTTGAGTTATCATATGAGATTTAGTGTTTGGTTTGGTTTGAATTGCAAGTTAGTGTCCACTATGTGAAACTGGTCTAATGTTGGTTATGTTCTGAGTGAGAGCAGGTACAAAGGTTGGTACAAGTTCTGAAGAGTAAGTGAGTTTCCGCTTTTCAAACCTCTTTCTCAAATGTCTTAGATTCGATTTACATGAGGACATGCAAAGATCTAAGTCTGGGGGAGTTAATATATCAATGTTTTTATGGGTTTTTGCCATGATATAAGTTTTGTATAAAGAGTCTTTTTAGTGTTTTTGGAGTCTTTTCTAGTATTTACAGGTCTTAGGCACATTTGGAGATGAATTGAAGATAATGGAGCATTTTGACATATTTTGGAGATTCATGATGGTCTATTGAAGTTACTGCCGTTCCTGGACATTGGTGTCGGTCGACACCGCCCTTTGCCAAAAGTGTTGCGCGAGTTTAATGAAGATTTGGAGATTTGCATTTTGGCCCAGAAGTTTCCATTATTTACAAGAAGGCTCAGATCGTGTTTTAGGAGATTTTAGGTTTATAAGTCATTGTTTAGGCTTTTTCTAATTTGTATCTTATTTTCATTGAGACTAGAGAGATTTGTTCCAGAGCTTTTGGGGAGCTTATTCTGCTACTCTGTTCATCTGAGATAAGAATCTGAACCCCTGTTATTTCTACTTCTCTCTTTAATGCAATTTATTCAGTTTATAATGTTGTTCTCAATAGCCATGTCTGAGTAATTTGCTAGTTAGGTTTTGGGTTTTTCAAGGGTTGAAGATGGATTGTTAGAATTAGAATACTGTTAGGATAATCTTATAGTTCTTCATCTAGATTGTGCTTAATCATTTTCTAGAATTGATCACATGGAATTCATACTTAGGATAATTGATAGATGCGAAAACATTATTTGTTTCACGACATATCTTAGATGAGCAAAATACCTATCTGCAAAGGAATTTGGTTTAGGGATTTTGTGAACAATTGAAATTGGAAATAATGCTTGTCTAGTTTATTGAATTTGCAAAGAAATTTGAAATTCTAGGATTTAGACATAGATAATCTCTGCAGCGAAAGCTGGTTGATTTGTTCGATAACGGTACTTAATTAATATCCTGATTACTTTAATTCTGCAATTCCTGATTCAACCTGAGAAATTCCCAAGGCCTAGCGTTTGTCTTTCTTGAATTTAACCTCATCAAACAAACACCTGCTGCTTTTAGTTATTTTATTTGCATTACATTGACATTCATTCTCTTAGCTTGATTTGAATATAGAAATTCACTGTGCAACTGATAGACGTTTGGATTCGATACCCTATTTGCTACAACTAATTTGCTGTGCACTTGCAGTTATTTTTAGGGAGAACTTTACACCTATCACTTATTTAATCAATAAATTAGTAATTTTAAGTGTAATTAATGTACTTTCGCGTAACTGTTTGGACACATATTATTCTACCATTTTTTCATTTAATATAATTTTTTATCAATGAACAATATACTTATTTAATCAACAAATTAGTCATTTTAAATGTAATTAATGTATCAACTATCATTTTATACTTTTTAATATATTTTACCATATAATTTTTTAATCTGTTGAAATATATGTTTTGGGACACAATCAACTTTGTTATAGTTTACAGTTATGCTTTTTTTTTAATATATCTATTATCTGTCTCAATATTATTTTGTAGAACATATATAAAAAGCTAATCTATATTTACTAACTATTTATAATTACATGGATTAAAATTGTACTGCGATTAATGTTTTGATGAAATTCACAATAACAAGTTTAAAATATTGGTGTATACATTAATCTCACAGTCTACATAAAGTTGTTAAATGAGTAAATGACACATCTTTTATCATTATATAAAAGGAATGAGATGAGCCTCAGTTTTCCCAAAAGATAGAGCATAAGTGTTCCCAATATATATATGATTCATCGTTCCTTATATTTACCACAAAACGTTATAACTTATAACTTTTAGAATTCTAATATTTTATCCTCTTAGCACACCTATAAAATTTCAAATATAACACTTAGTTTAAGTATGTGTACTCTTCTGTCCTTGTAGTAGTTTTATAAAACCTTTGGGAAATGACTCATATTTTATGTTCTACAGAAAACTGCTTTGTCTTTATCTTTGGGAAAATCGCATTTTAAACCATGAAAGTGACAAATGATAGCACTTTAAACTTTCGAAGTTTTTCACTAGCACTTCAAACACTCAAACTATTTATTCTCACACTTTAAACCACGAAATTAACATTTTTTTACACAATTCTGAAAAACTTAACGGAAAAAGTTTAATAATTGAGTTTCGAAGAGATAATTGAATGTTTAGAAGTCGAAATGGGGTAAATAAAATTTGTATGATTGAGTTCGAGTTATTAAGTTTTTTTCGTTTAATTTTTGATTCTTTGAATTTAAAATATTAAACTTTTTTCATTAAATTTTTCGGCGGCGCGTAAAAAATTTATTAATTTTGTGGTTTAAAATATGAAAGGAAATGGTTTTAGTGTTTGAAGTGCTAGTGGAAACTTTGGAGGTTTAAAATGTTAGCATTTGTCACCTTCATGGTTTAAAATGCGATTTTCCCCTTTATCTTTCTATCGTAGTTGTCCTCATTCGTATTATCATTCAGAGTACGAAAATTGAAATTTTTTTGATATTACAGTAAGAGACATGAATCTTCTTTATCATAAAAAAAAAAATATATATCTTATAACATATTTCGTATGAAACTCTGAATATCAATTTTACATTCAACAAAAAAAAAAAACTCTGAATATCATCTCATCTTGTAGATGGAACTTTATGTTGCATTTGGTTCCTTGGTAAAAAATAACGAACCAAAATAAAATAATATAATTAAATAATTAATTTGCTAATGATAACTTGGTTCCAGTATTGTTTTTTTTGAATTATTTTGCTAATGATAATTTAAGAATTGACAAAAAAATGCAATTTATCTAACTAATTTGTTTGTTATTTGTACATTAACCCTAACAATTTATTTATTTATTTGGCCAACCCCTAACAATTTTAGTTTAGTATTATTTTCAAACTATATAATGTACACATATATAGCATCAGAAAGCAATTGTTCAACTGAAAACCATGGGTTATTGTTAAACTACAGGAGTGTAGATAATTCATCAACTTTTCTTTACACATATCAGCAATTGTTCTTAATCAATTATTAATATTCAAAACTATTGACTCCATTCACTAGTCATGTATGGGATAAGCTAACCCTCTCGAATCTATCTACTAGTTGTCTTTTTGTAAAGTTGTTTAACACTTTGATCAACTGAAATTAATGGTCAGTATATTATCTTTTATCACATGCCTTGATATTTAATCTGCGGCTCTCATTTCTTTTTATTTGAAAAAAACACTAGTCTCCTTTTTTTCTACAAAATACAAGAAAGAGAGACACCAAAAGTAAGCCGTAAAAAACTATGAGAAGTGGAAGCCTTGCGTAGTTGATTAAGAGAATTAACATAAAGGTCTAAAATTTCGAGCCCTGTATTGAAGTGATTCTAAAGAGATTTGTATTAAAATTACAAATCCCTTAAATATGAATTTTAAAAACTTTTTAAAAATACAGTGTTATTGAACTTATGATTTTAAAATGTACTTTCAAATTCAATATTGAAAATATTATGGAGGATTGATTTTAAGTATTTTAGAGTTATTTGGTGATAATTCCTTGTTAAAAACATGATAATCCAAATCTTATGATTTTATATAAGATTTAAAGTATTTTAATTAGAATCATAATGATTTTTCCAATTCACCTAAAATCATCTAAAAATCACGTAAAAATCAAATCACCTTGCTCGTGGAAATTGTTAAGAAAAAAGCTATTAAAAACCGGGTTTCTCAAATAATTAAACTCGACAAACTACTTAATACTTACTAGATACTGACAAACAAATAAAAATACCGACTTCAACCAATTCGAATTTCAATATAAGACAACCCTTTGACAACAAAAAAAAAAAGAAAAAGAAAAACCAATTCGTATTTCAACAATATATTTTTGAAGAAAACGAGTTGAGTTGGGAACTTGGAAAAGAAGACGGCGATTGTTTAATTCATGGGCTACACCTACACGAATCATTAACTGTCTGTTTCAGACGATTGCACTATCACTTCATAACACCTTGGCGGTGATTAAAAGGAACAAAATAATACACAAAATACCAAAGAGTATCGAAAGAGAAAACATGCGTATTACAAAAATCAACAAGATGAGACAACTCACCAAAGACAAGCACGCACGTTCGAATTTTCCAGCACACACATCTCACACACACACTCTCTATCTCTCTCTTTCTCTCTCTTTCTTCTAAACATTGATATTACATGTTAAGTAGATGCATTTTACTGAGAGAGAGAAGAACAGAGAGTGAGAGGCTAAGGAAGTTTAGTAGAAGTGTTGATGAGTAAACTAACCTTCGGTTTTCTGCAACCCAAATGTGTTCGTCTCTTTCGCATCCGTCTCAACGTTTTTCTCCTTCTCTTTCTCTTCTTCTTCTCCTTCTACTTCTTCCTCCTCGTCATAGTATTTTTCATCTTCACTCTCGTCACTACCCATGTCATGGTCGAAGTATTCTTCATAGAATTGATCGTCTGTGTCATCATCCTGACCGTTCTCCAGCCTCTCTCTGGATATTTGTTTGATTAACCTCTCTTGGATACTGTCTCTGATTGCAGTTCCCTGTTAACATTTTTAGCGCACTTGTCGTTTTTAATCATAGGTTCTACAGAACATAAGCTATTAACTTGCTAACGCATGTGTTGTTAGTTAATAGTATCTTCACCGATTTTACTTACCATCTTATGGCAACCTTCTTCAAATATTTCGAGAAATCCAGCTACCCATCGATCTGCATTCTCTACCCACTCGTTGCGCAGCATTTTTACAGTTTGGATCTGGAAAACAACGGAGTACAAACAGGCAGTTGAAACATTATAAGAAACAACTGTGGGATCTGCTTGTTCAGTTAAGATGGATATCGTACATGAACATAGTCGTCAATAGATCATAAATAACTAGCTTAAGCATGAGAATGCATGGAGATTTCAAGCGTAGCAATACATGTGATCAAGCTGTTACTACGGTTATGAAATTAATAAACAACTTGATATCGCCTAGCACTACTGCAATACATAAAAAGAAGTAGATCCTTTTTTGGAATTTCAAAAAATTCAAACACGAAAGGATTAACAAGCACCACTTCTTAATGCAATTCTAAAACCCAATAATCACAACAAGAAGACGCAAACCAAAAGAGATAGTAAGAATGCTTTCTGCCTAGAGGCTATTTACCAAACATAGTATTCAAAAGAAGTGGACGAGTTTCATTCAAGTTATGAGAACTTGGACTGCAAACGTGACACAGTAAGTGTGGTTTACAAACCGAGGGTACAAGTTCGAGGGGAGGCGTGAATATGCAGAGGTAAAACCTAAAATTTCATTTATTCTCCTTGTAACTTATGATGAACAGCTTATTTAATAGAACGCAAATTACGCAATACAGTCAGAATGATGAACTTATGGTGATCCATTAAATAAAAGGAAGTTGAGAGAAGACATGCCTTTTCTCCCACTCTTTCTTGTTGTTCTTTGACCCTCTCCTGGAGTTTCTTTAGCCTCATGTTAACTCTAAGTCTCTTCTCCTGTTGCATATCGACAAACCCAAAGTTAATTCCTCCAAGTGAGATAACTTGCAAAACAACAAAAATGAAGATGTTAAAAAAGTGATGCCATGCCTTCACAAAGCTAACTCCAAGATCTTCCCTTGAATATCCTCTATCCAGGTTACGCATGACATACTGATTGTAATCTTTCACTATTCTCATTATTATGTCGGAGGTCGATATTCCTTCAGTCCGCATTGTTTCCTTAAACCTCCCAACTTTCTTAACCTGCATCAAATGCTCAGTTAAACCAGAAATACAAACGTGTCAAAAGCAAAAAGTATTATGAATACTCTCCCGACTCACAAATTCATAGACATCCTTTCCAGCTCCGCTAGTGTCAGCATACCTGTGGATAATATCAATTCAAACAATGTAACTGTAGTTCCAGAATCATCTGTACAGAAAGGGCATAACTAAGAATAAGGTAGTAAGATGTAACAACAATGACACATAATCTTTCACCATTTCCAAAACTAGACTAAAATTTAAAGGAAAGACATATGTTCTTACGGAAGGGAATCATGAGCTACATAGTCAATCCGGTGACTGTCAAGAAACTCTTGGTTTATCACCCATGGTGCATCAGGAATGACTTCATCCACCCACCTGTATGATAAAATTAAAGTGCCCTTAAATTTCACTTTGTTGTCACTTCCATGGCTACTTATTACTACCACATAAACACAACACAGGTGAAGACGATTACTTGCAATGCCGAAGTGACTCATATCGCTCTTCTGCAGTCATTACAGTCCTTCCTTTGTACTTATGGGTAGTTTCATCATTGCAACATCCAACAAGAAGATACGTGTTTGGAAACCTGCTCGACCGATTACGAAATGGCAAAAACATAGCACACCATAAGAACACGAAACCATTAAGTCTATTTCTCTATAAAAAGATCAATCTACCTCCTCAAAAATAAAATCAAAATTGAAGCATTCGTCAAGAACAAGAGTCCAGAAACATCAGCTATTGCAAAATTACAAACAAAGCATTTATAACAGGACCCACTAAAATCAAACGCCTTGCGTATCACAAAATTTTGCACGAAGTATCAATCAACACAGACCAACTATCGCGGAGACTATCTCAAAAGGGAAGATTTCTCTCGATGAAAACAAATACTGCACAGCTTACAAGGAACTCGACTCGATAGATCACAGACAAATAGCACTGAAAAAAAGTTCGAATCAGAGGTGTAAAATTAGGCAAAAGTATGACCCAGAGATAAGATATACTAACGATTTCTTGGCCTGTTCGAGAGATCGAGCGTGACCAAAGTGGAAAAGATCGTAGATCCCATCGGCGTAGACGCGGACGGGTCGATCAGTAGGAGGCGAACTCTGGACGGCTGTAGAGCCGGGGACTACGACAGCGGTGGAAAGGCCGTCGTCAGCGCGATCGCCGGTAACGTTGCTCATATTCTCCGATTGACGAGCCGAAATCACCCGCCTTATAATATGAACGGAAAACTACAAAAGTGGCCTAGTCGCTTCCCTCTTCTCAAACCAATTTTTTCCGAAGAATATCTATCACCAAGGAAATAATGATTAATGATAATATTTATTTTTTACATATAATTTATTGTATTTTTATTCTCTCACTGAACTACTATTAAATATAGGAAAATGTAATTTGAAAAAAAAAAAAAAAAAGGAGAAACGTAAGTTATATACCTCTAATTATTATGTAAGAACATACATAAATTTGATACCATTGTTACACTTTGTCCATTTTTATTTTCTCATTCATTTTAGAATATTTTGCGAAATTTTAATGCAAATTTGTCAGTCACTAAAATTTTCTTACTGTTGTTATTTTTTTTTTTAATTTGTACTTTTAAGTTTAAAGATTTTCAGTTGACTTGTATATCTCTTTAATCATTTGTTTCTATCGACGAATCAGTCGATAGTGTATATAATAATATGACGACAACAAAAAAAAAAAGAAAAAAAAGTGTATATAATAATATTACTCTCTTGGGCGTGGCACGCACAAGTGAGTCAGTGACCAAGTCCAAGGTTGTCTAGATGGCCCTCGAAGGTCAACGAATGTTGTATATATATATGAATGGTGGTACCTACAAGTACAAAGTCTACAAGAAGGATAATAAGAAAACTCTGAATCTTATTCATATAACTCCAATCAGAGTTTACTCTTTTTCTATACAAAAAGCATTCCAAAGATACGAAACCAAACGCAACTCTTGAAGCTTTTTCTGTTAGTGGGACAAACGGTGATCACTCGGATGGCTTGTACCAGAGCCCTGAAACTGTGAGGACTCCATTGTCTGCCCCAAACAAAGACCACAAAACATGTAAGCAACGCAAAGATAGAGGGCTGGTCACATTTTCTACTGTAAACACAGGAGTTATCCCATTCACAATTGAATCTCGAATCAACTGAAAGAAAGAAAAAAACAGAGAAGGATACTTCTGGTCTGATCTTGTTTTTAAAAGCATGTCTCTTAAACAAGAGTACGGGGGTACATACCATGTCCTGCAGAGTTTCTTGGATGTCATAGCAACCACGAATAGCACTTCCCCTGAAACCCGTTTGTCCCTGAAACTAGACAATCCAAAAAAGATTTAAGATCCTCCTTCTTTCTCACAACAGTTTCACTCAGGAAGAAGAGAGATAAAACAAGATGTATCTACGCAAACATACTAAAATATAGCATGACACGTCAACTCACAGCTCCTTGGATGCTTGGTTGTGTCTCATATTGACTCATCCGTCCATGAACTGAATGCAGGCTTCCCTAAACCACACATAATATGAATGAATATCAGTCTCAACCTTCATTTTCATCTACCAAAAAACCTCATCGGTCAGGGAATCAGGAATATGGATTTACACGGTTAGGTTATAAGAAAAGCTTCCCTAAACCACACATAATATGAATATCCGTCTCAACCTTCATATTTAAGTACCAAACAACCTCATCGGACAATTTCAAGAGATTGGATATTGGTAGAAAAGCTTGGATACTAAAAGAGATAGATAGATAAAAGCAATTCACCATGGCTTGTATGGTTGGTGGATGTCCGTAGTAACCATCCTGGACGGAAGAAACCGATGAGAACTGGCAGCAGAATAACACAAAAACAAAACAAAAAAAATCAATATAACACACAAGAAAAAAACTGTTAAACAAAGAAAACGAGAGAGTTACAAAAGTGCAGTTTAAAACCCACTCCTTGAATAGTCTGTTGAGTCGAATAATAGACCCCAAGAGTTGCTGCACGGGAGCCTAGTTCGGCTGCTTCCATATCTGCCTGTGGAATGTAACAGTTCTCGTAGGTAGGAGCTCCAGAGCTAACTTGTTCCTACACATGATAACCAATATTTAGTTTCGTAAATGCTGAGAAAAGTAATCCTAATTGCATCAGGGTACATGGAATAAACTAAATGAACTTTCATTAAAATAGTTTGCCATGAGTGAAAGTTGTAAGAAAATGGGAGATTTCATATGTAAATGACATGGCCCAAATCAGATTTACTTACGGTTTCTTGACGGAATTCTTCTGACCTGTTTCTTGCATCCCCTGGTCCATCGTATGCCTTTTAACACACACAAACACTCCATCAGATCTTTCTGCTAGGGCTAGCAAACTACAGATAATCTCATAAGATTGATGATCAATCTAAAAGTCACCTTTCTTTTCTTCTGAAATTTCTTTTTTTTGGTCAATTTAGATGCGTGGTCCAACATACTATCATTTTCTAAGCCAACAGATCCACTTCTCATCAACTTGTCTGGCTCTGTAGGAAACTTGAGAGAACTCTTCACACTAACACAGTTCTTCAAGGTTTCCTCCAGCAACTGTACAGCGTTCTTGTAGGCTTCATCTGATAAAGATGCAACTTCTCCAAGCTTGACAAAGCGCCTGCAAAGATCATCAAAACGTGCCATTCGGTTATGTACAATGGTAAGTTTTTTGTGTTTTTCTTCTCTGTCGTTATTGTTCCTTGACCAGCGCTTCAATATATACTGAGATGGAATGCAGGAAACATCAGAGTTTTGAAGTACGAGTATTGCGTGTTTGCAGAGGAATCCCTGGTACTCAAATAAATGACAAGAGCAACACATATCCAACAACTCTTCGTTCAAAGCAACGAAGAAATTTTGGCGTTTCTCGAAATCTTCAACGCAGTATATTGCTGTTGTCCCATCTTCTCTTTCTTTTTGAAGTTGACAAGAAACAACCCCCAGTACCTCAGCTTGGAACTTCTTAAACGCAGCGTCTGTGTAGATCAATGAAAGTTGTTTCTCGAAAGCCAAAGAAGACCTCAGTATAGGCTGTTTGCTCTGAGATTCAAGATCATCCTTTGCTTCCAAATCACATCGATATTGCAGAAAATTCATGTAGAGATCAAAGAAGTCCTTGAACGTAGCCTCTGAGTTCATATGCTTGTCGAAATGAGAGGCCATACTTCCAGATCTTTCAGGTCCAGACATTCCAGCTAAACTAAATCTGTGAAAATAATGCGGCACCCACTTTTTCCGATCTCTAAACAACGAGTGAACCCACTCATTCTCGTTAAGTTCAAATTTACCAATCATCTTTGACCACCTCCTTTCGAATTGTTCATCTGTCCAAGAGCCGTGGACGCAGTCTCTGAAACTTTCCATAAAACCATCATCCTGACTCACAAAAGGATTCACCATCTCAGGAATTTTACCCATCACACTCCACAAACAGAAACAGTGACGAGCACTTGGAAAGACTTGAACAACAACGTCACTTAGAAGCTTATCCTGATCTGTGATCACCACTCCAGGAGCTTGACCGCCGACTGCTTTAAGCCACGTCCGAAACAGCCAAGAATACGTTGACTCGCTCTCTTCTCCAATCAAAGCACATCCAAGCAACACGTATTGACAGTGATGATTAACCCCAACAAAAGGAGCAAACGGGATTCTGTATCTGTTCCTAACATAAAACGTGTCGAAGAGAACAACATCAGAGAAACTGCAGTAGTCGTGCTTGGCCTTGGCATCAACCCAAAACACGTTTCTAATACGCTTCTCGCAGTCGATATCCACCGCATAGAAAAAACCAGGCTGCTTATCTTGCATTTCCATAAAATGCTCAAGCATTAGCTTTAAGTCTTCCTCTTCTAGAGCCAATTGAAGACCTTTCTTTTGACGTGCTAGCGAACCAGCAGGAGGCTTGTTCTTCCCCCTTATGCTAACGTAAAAATCATCTGCACAGATCTCATGGTTATGTTCTTTGACGAAATTATATATAATCCATTTCTCGTCTTCCTTCCTCTTCATGTGAAGACCAGCTTTGCAACCCGTTTTCGGACACGACCGCGGGTTTACAGCTGCGCTTGACTCGCGCTTGGTTCCAAATCTTGAACACGCTATCTTGACATCGATAAACTTTCCTGATCTTTTTGAGCGACGGCTAGCTTTGATCGTGATGCCAAATCCAACTGATCGAGCATATTCTCTGTAGAAATAGTACGCAGCCTCCTTTGATTCAAATTCCATCTCGTTTCTAGGCTCGCCAAATGTTGCAAACTGGTCTAGACTGCGAGCATCGTTGCCACTCGTACTTGCCTCACAAAACTCATCTGCATTGCCACTTCTTGTGAGAATATCTATTGCGACATCCATGTCATCCAAACTATTCAAGACCATCAACCGTCTACATTTGATCCATTTTCTTCAAGATCTATCTCCATAACCATAAACTCTATCTCAAGGAGGTTCTGTTTTCTTGATAAAGCTCTGAAATTGACAGTGACGTATGAGTTACAAGAAGGAAACAAATCCGGAAAACACCATAAACGCTCCAAAATCGGGGGAGAATTGACTTCAACTTCCTAGTTCGAATCTCGAAGAAAACGTGCAAAGTACAAACATTTAAGCAAGAAACACGGAAACCCAAAATGCAAAAATTTAAAATCAAACCTCTCGAGTTCAAAATTGTCTCCGCTGTCTTTGTCTTCTATAGTTCCCTAATTTAGCTCTCATGGCACATAGGTGTAAAAGAAGAGCAGCATCGGGGAGAAATTAAAAAAAATCTGAGGAATTGGATTCTAATGTCAGGAACTGAATTGCTGAATTTGATTATCGCGCTTGCAACTATCCTTGCAGCGAAAGAGGTCGAGCATTGAACGAGACGCTGCCGGTAAGATTAAAAAACCGAGCACCGGCGAGAATTTAGGATTGTTTTGTTTCTGAATGTTCAGGTTAAATTGTTTTGAGTTAATAGCAACCTGACCCTTTTACTTTCCAATTTATTTCGGAAAAGTTCCACGTTTAAGAAAAAAAATTACGACACCCACTTTAGAAGCTAACTGAGGTTGATTTGGTTCATTCTCAATCCTGAACCGGACCACTCTCTTTTTTATTTTTTTTTAGATTTAATAATGAGAAATTATCAATTTTTTTTTATATTTTAGCAAAGATCCCTTTAACAATTATAAGTTTTTTTTTTAAAAGATAAATTGTATATAGCATGTTGTTAAAGCTAATTCAAATTTTTTTTGACTAATATGTTACTGGGACTTCTAGTTCTAGTTAAACGTTGTGGTTACAATTTCTCTCTTGTGACTTTTCAGTTTTGTTTATTAAAGGTACGATGAAACTTTAACGTATGGAAGGGCAATGGCTACATTTCTTTGAACTTTGACCCAATGAAAATGTTTCGATAGCCGCCACTTTGGCTACGTTGACCACCTTTGAATTTCAAATACGTTCAAACATAATAAAGGGATTACAGTTTATATGATTTATTTCATATAGTAGTAAATTGTGTCTTTGTAGTTCTTTATGTTTATGAATCTTTGCACTTTTATTAAGACCAATCGTTGTGCCGACTTTGTTTTGTTAACTGAACAATAATTCACAATCTGTTACATTATTTATTTATTAAAATTAGAAATTCTTGACGTCTTTGTAGACTTGTAGTTAATATATATCGGTTACGTTAGACGGGTAACGGGTTTAACACTTCTCATAAGTAGTTTACGTACATGTGCATCCGACTTACCAAAATTCCAATCGGGATCTCAAGAAAATATAATCAATGCATCCTATGCAACTGAATATGACTTCTACATCTCGCATCAACCGGTTATGAAAATGCATGGATTTACTTGCTACCAATCATTATGAAACTTATATTTTATTTCTCTTATGTATTCAATCGGTTGATCCAAACCATTCTTTTTATTGAACTGTGGTACTAATTTGTACTGTGTTTGTAGCCATGTTGAAAACTATAGTGACGATTCATTTTCCTTGCACAGCTTGGAAATGATATTAAAAGAAACTAAAATCAACGTGATGTGGTTTGAAACCATAAGAAGAAATTTAAAAGTGAAACCGTCTCTATTAGAGTATTAGGGGAAAACGAATGGAAAAAATAATAGCAGAGGGGTCAAATCTAAAAGAAAGAAATAATAAAATTCATGGTGAGGACGGTTTGGTCGGTCGGTGGCTCATTGGTGGTGTGGGCCTTCTTGCTCGCCTTTTTCGACCAGCCAGCCCATTCAGCCACCTCCTCTCTTTTTGTTTTTTCTTCTCTACTTGCCAAATTACAAATCGCCCCTTTCTTTTATTCTTAATTTGTTTCCCTAGTACAGAGATTATGAATCATAAAATATCACAAATATAATATTCTGTTTTCACTTTTCTAATATGTGTAAGATCTATGATGCTTTTACTTGATTAAAATATGAATTTCTTAAAAAGGTTATGCATTAATAGAAAAATATATTATAGTCCATGATTTAATTTACATTTTAGGCACAAAATCACAATGTAAACATGTTATTGATCTCTAACATTACTACTTTTTTTTTGGTTGTTATTGATCTCTTTCTATTTTAATGGTGACTTTTATTACATTTCTAGATTTTTGGTCACTACATTAAATGAAAGCTAATAATGATAATGAGAGAAAACAAGGGGCATATTGGGAAATAAAACAAAATTGACGGTCTTCTTCTCCTCGTCCGCCAGATTTGGCTTTCAAAATAATATGAATCGACCCCACACTGTCCACTTTAGGGCATCCGCATTGCACAGATTTACAAAGGTTCTGAACTGGAAA